>CABHPH010153790.1:27500-53730 GCA_902168325.1 Peromyscus nudipes
TACTAGTGGTAAGCAGCCTTCCCAAACTCGTGGTAATTATGTATTCTGTTGACCGTGACTCCAGTCATACCGTAATTGGCTTGCAGTAACATGACATTTCAAATCATCTCTTGAAATTACATCAAAAAGCCAGCCTGTTTTGTTTTGATAGGGGAACAATCAATTTGATAAGTGGTAACACAGCTCATTGTTTCACATTAATTAGACTAATTGCTGCATGTTAGCCTCTGAAATAGACAGAACTTGGAGAAGACAAAGGCTGCGCCCTTTAGCATGCCGTACGCGCAGCGGTTCCACTTGCCTGCACATCCTAGAGGCAGAGAACGGAGATGTGTGGAGGCAGCCTTGCAGGAGGCTGGGCAGAACAGTGGTGTGATGTGTTCTGCTGAATGCACAGGCTTTCAATTAGAGCACCCAGGTTCCCAAGAACCACAGAGCGGTGGAAGGATGGCCCCAAAGAGAAGCTATTGCCTGGTTGTCTCTGGTTAAGGTCTTCTAAGAGAGTGCTAGAAACCTTCCAGGCACCCCCTTTCCTTCAGATCCTATGCGCTCTTGGGTTCCTGCTGGAGATGTCCCACTTGGGGATCTTTGTAGTATTCCAGACATAAATGCTTTTTTAAAAAAGTCTACCACAAAACAAACAGAGTCAAAACAAAACCAAATGTCTAAAAATAAAATTCCTTTTTTTAAATTTCCAATTACAAAAGCAGAGTATTTTAATCCGCAGAGACAGAGCTGCCTGTCATTACAGAGCGCTCATTCCTTAGCTCTCCATTTGACAGATCGTACCTTGGATTATTCTCAAGCCTGCCAATTTGGCCAAACTGAACAGCGTGATGTTCCTGACAACAGCACATGTCAATCTCAATTGGCAGCCAAGAGCATTTCACTTGTGACCCGCCTGTGCTTCTGATGCTCACAGTGGTTGATGCTATCCTGTTACAGGGTGTCTGGGTGTCTGATGCAATGGAACAGAGATCTTGTCCAAGGAAGAAGCATCCAGCACTTAAAAAAAAAAAAGGAACAGACACTCTGACTGTTGTCTGGTTATCCACTGGGCTCAGAACCTTCTTTGCTAACTGCTGGTCTGGGTGAACAAGAGTCTGGTGGGTGTGCTTCAACCCAGATCTTCAGTATTTTACCTGTAAAGTGGCAAATGATTGCACATGTCTGGCTCCACAGTTGCCTGTCACCAAATTCAGTGAATTTAGATGGTCTGTTCTCTTGATGACTCTTGGTTTGACTTTGAGATCAGAGACAAGTTTCAGACAACCGACCGTGCAATGAGGGAGCTCATCGGTTCCTGGGGAATGGTGTTCACATGTCAGTGCGTGGTGTGGGAAGGACTTTCTCCTCTCCAGTCTCCTCAGCTACACTGAGGCCACTGTTGTCTTGACCAGGAAGGAAAGCAACAATAAACTAAACAGTTTTCCCATTAGACACACAACGGCATTACACACCCCAGAATTGTGAGTACAGTGCTTTGCTGTGTGCAAATGCTTGTTGGGCTTTCCTTGGAGTTGGAGAGGGAAATTGGGAACCTGGCTTAGGAAAACGATTGTGAGACATGTAGAGAATGATTGGCTTCTGCACATGAAGGCAGGGATGAGGGAGAGGGCGGTGTACAGATATCTGCACCAAAGGACAGCGTTTCTGTTCCTCTTTTTATCACCCCTCAAAGGAACGGACCCTTTGCAAGGACTTGAAAGCAAAAATTCATGCAGCAGATTTAATTTGGTCATTTTGAGGGTGTGTGTGTGTGTGGCAGGGGGGTGGGGGGTGTAGCAACTAGCAATGAAATGATTGCTCCCACAAGTTAATAAATCTTTCACAGCCCTTTTAAAAGGTACAAGGGTATGTGATTTAAGTGTGCTAATGTGCTGATTTTCCTAGAAAATCCCAGGGTTTATTCAGAAGGTAAATGACAAGGGGCGGGCTGTGCCAAGACCGAAACCCCTTAACATGCAGGTTCAGGGTAGGTTCCCTTTGCCTCCACACAAGTTGGAAGCTGTGTTGTTAGGATTCTACCCTGCATCTTTCTGTGGACCCTGCCTCTTGTAGAGTCAAGTCCCACTCTGGGCAGAGAAAACCATTCTCAGGTGAGTGTCAGTCTTTGGCAAGTTTGGCTGCCAGTCGAGGGTCCTTAGACTACTCCATACTCCACCTGAATGAGATATTGATGAGACATGGCTAGCCGTGCAGAGTGGGGGGACTAGATAAATTAATTAATTAATGAAATCGAAGAACTGTCAAAATAACTCTCAGTATTCGAATTCAGATCCATCGCTCAGCAACAAGGGGTATAGACCAATTGTTTGGAGTGTGTGGCAGGGGCGGGCGGGGATTGAATGCTGTTTTTTTTTTTTTTTTCTTTTTCTTAAAAGTGTGACTGACTGTGGAGTCAGGAGTTGGGTAGAAGGAAAAAAGAACTGGCATCTTATTAACCTGTGTTGAATATTTAAGACATAATGTAGGAGAGGCGTTTAAATGAGCATGGTTGGCAGGGCGATTAATCACATGGTGATTGCAGACACAGGCCTGTACAAGGACAGTTGACGCTAAAGGATGGAGGGTCAGCTGGAGCCCAGGGTAGTCTGTCAGCTCATCCTCCAGCAAAACACAGAGGAGTGATGTACAAACAGGTTAGAAAATTTTCAAGAAAAGACTATGTAGTTTTAGTAAATATTCAGACTCACTGGTTATTATGAGCAAGTTGATACTTATTTGTGACCATGACTATTTTCACTTCTAAATGGGAAAAGCAGATATTTCACTGAGGGCCAGAGATGGCTTATCTAGCTTCAGTTGATAATGGAGTGGAGAGGAGGTAGTATTAGGGACTCAAGAACCTGAACACTTGTGCTGAGCCTTTGTTTTAAAAACTATGAATTGAAAGTTTGTAAGGGACATCAGGTACCATTGTGGGGCCTGGAGATAGAATAACTTAAAAAAATAGATTACGTTCTCCTGCATAAATTCTCATAAGAATAAGAGAATTTCTCTTTATATCTATGTTGAGAAGAGACAGTTCTGAGATGACTGGCCTTTGGCTTCCCTGACATTCACCCCACATACCCACCCAAGGCCATATGCAGAGGACTGTGAGGGAGTTGGCTAGGATGCTGACCTGTGATCCTTCATATTCCAGAGATGCCACTGTTTGTTTTATTTATTTTGTGGCCTCTGACACTAGAGGCCACACTGGCCTAGATCTCACTAAGTAGTCCAGGTCTTGCCTCAGATGCCCGAGTGCTAGGATTACAGAATTGAACCATGCCACCTGATTTCAGTTTTTCACTCATCACTTTGTAAGTACAAACCCTCAAACTGGTCTCAAAGAATCTGGACCTTCATGACCCAGATGAAGGCAAGCCCAAAGAAATGGACTCACCCATGTATAGGTCACTACTGAGCATGCCCTGGAACAGAGCTTGGTGTAGGATACACAGAGAAGATTGTCTTGTCAAGGCTGACAATACCATACCCCCATACACAAATAGAGTATTTTTCCCTCAGTAATACTTTACCTCTCTTAACTCTGGTTATGTATTGATAAGTGATCACACAGTTGCTAAGAAAATTAAATGAATGCAAAGCTCCTTGTGTGGTGCTTAGCAAATATGGAGTCCTTCATAGTCACATTTTCATGGTCACATTTTGTGCTTACATTCCTTTAGCCGGACAGCAGTATTTGGTTTTCTCTTACCTCCGTGGCCTATCTGGTCTCAGATTCTTGGCCATCCAAGCAGTGTTGGCGATGGATTCCATCTCACGGAACGAACCTTAAATCCAGTCAGATATTGGTTGGTCACAGCCACAGTCTCTGTCACTATCGCACTTCCGTCAGAGAGGTCACCATTGCACATTCCGAGGACACTAACCTGAGGGCATGAACACACTGATGAGCAGGGCTATGAAGAGAACCACTCACACATTCTAGCCTCTCGATTTTATAAATTATTTCTGATTTCCTTATGTGGCGTATGTTTGAGTAACAGGATGATTCATATATATGAGATGGGAAAACTAGATGTGAAAAAATGAAATGGTCTTAGAGGAAGAAATTGGCTTCTAGGTATAAGGAATTGCCAAGCTGGGCTGGAGCTGTGACTCAGGAATATAGAGTCTGATGATGATGTGTGAGGTCCAAATCCTATAGACAGAAATGAAAAACAAGCAATAACCCTATTGTTTAAATGTTAAGCAAAGGTTCTGTGTAGACCCCCTTTCAACATGTGAAAATGGATAGCATGTGGCTAGGCAGTTGGCTTAGTGGGTAAATCACTTGCCACTAAGCGTAAGGATTCAGATTCAGCCCCTTAGCACTCATGTGGTAGCCAGCCTGTAATCTCAGCCATTGGGAGGCAGAAATTGGAGGTGTTGAAGCAGTAGGTCCCTGAAAGGAGCTGCTGAGCTAAAGTAGCTGCACCAGTCAACTGTGGACTCGTGAGAAACCCTGCCTCAATATATAAATGGGATAATGGCCAAGGAAGGCGCCTGACATCAAGTTCTGGCCTTCACATGAACATGCATACACATTCACATGTACCTGCATACTTGTGCACTCACACTCATGCAAACACACATACATAAACATACAAAAAAAATGGCCAACCAAGATGTAAGAGGGTTTGTCCCAGCTACATTTCCTGTGGCTGAGATGAAGTACCCCAACAAAAACAAACTGATGAAGAAACGGCTTAATTTGGCTGGCACAGCAAAGGCACAGTCCATCAGAGAGGTCATGTCAGCAAGAACCGGAGGCACCTGGTCACACGGCATCCACAGTCAGGAAGCAGAGAGAGATGAATGCTGGTGCTCCGCTCACTTTCTCCCTTTAGTCAGCCCAGGACCCCAGTCCATGGGGTGGTGCTGCCTACTTGAGGGTGGGTCTTCCCACTGCAGTTAGCCTCCTTTAGAGGAGCCTTCACAGGTAAGTACAGAGGCCTGTCTCCTAGGTGATTTTAGATCCTGTTAAACTGACATCAATAACAAGCACAGTGCTCAATATCACTAGGTATCAGGGAAATGAACAGAAAGACTAGACACCTGTTTGGATAGCTATTATTAAAAAGTGGATAAATACCTGAGTCAACAAAGATGCGTATTAATGATGCTGTGTTGAAAAATGTAAATTAGAACAGAATGGAGGTTTCTCAAAAAATTACAATAGGGAGATGGAGAGGTGGCTTAGTGGTTAAGAGGACCTGGCTGCTCTTCCAGAGGATCTAGGTTCAATTCCTAGTACCCCCATGGAAATTAACAGTCATCTGTAACTCCAGTCCCAGGGAATCTGATGCTCTTTTCTGGCTTCTGTATGCACCAGACATCCGCATGGTGCACAGATATAGATGCAGACAAAACACTAATACACAATAAATAAATACAAATTTAAGAAAGAAATCATGTGTAGAAATTCCATATAACTGGTCAGTCACACTTCTGGGTATTTATCCAAGGGTTTTGAAAAATCCCAAACTGGTATTAGCACGCCTGTGCTCATCACAACACTCTTGATAGTACACAAGATATGAAAATAACCTAAATGTCTATCCAAGGAAGAGCAGAAAAAGAAAATGTGGTGTGCCCAGCATGGAATATTAGTCTGCCTTTAATGACAGAAATGATACACATATATGAAGACAGGTGAACCTTTGTGACAGAGTACTAAGTGGAATAAGCTGGTCACAGCATCAGAGCACGGTTCCAGTTTTCTGAGGAATGTGAAATCATACCATGCATGGAAACAGGAGCAGCAGATGGTGGTACCCAGGGAAGGGAGATGGAAAATGAGAAGGCGCCAATCAGATATGCCTATAGTTAGCAACGCCATCTTGTCCACTTTAGAATTGTTCAGAGTCTTAGGTTGGAGTGTGTGGCTTAGTGGTAGAACCCTTGCTGGCATGTGCCAAGGCTTGAGTTTGCCTCCAGTCTCCATGACAAAATCCGTTAAGGTGGTAGACTTCATGTTGTGTTCTTGCCCTATGAAATAAGAATTGGAAAAAAGCAAACAAGCAAACAAAAATACCCTCCCCAAACTGGGAATTGATGCAAAATTAAATCATGTCTCACAGAATCAGTGAAATGAAACTCTCTTTCCTGACTGATTTGTTATACATTAAGACTGTTAAATTCTTCTTTCAAGGTTCTAAAGCATGTTTCTTTAACACGGGGCTTAACAAAATTCATGGATTTATAAGCTTTTAACACAGGGGCCCCTGAGAAAACAGAGAGCTCACATAGGAATGAAGGGCCAAGACAGAGCAAAGGGGCTGGAATGGAGTGCTGAGTCCCTGAGTACAGGTACTTATCTGCTGGGGAGACTCCCAGCTTCCACTCAACCCTCAAAGGAACCTCAGGCCCAAAAGTAATTAAAGACCCCTGCTTTGGTGTTTCAATTCCAGCAAATGATGCTTCTTTCTTACTAAAATAGAACACTGTTTCTAATGACTTGCTATTGAAGGGATGCTTTCATGGCTTTTAACAAGGGGCTTTTGTCATCTGTGTATCTGGAGAAGGGCTTCTAAATGTCTCAAGTGTTAGTTGAAGTCTTTTTCTCACTCTTAGGAGTTAGCTATGTTTTCATCTTCCTTGTCTTTCCTGTGTTCTGGTGGCCTGGTCAATAGAGTGTGTAAACTGTAGACAAGGAAATTAAAGCTAGAAGAGCCAGCATGTGCCCTGGGCTGAGTGTTGGTCTGGGATGATTTTTACTCCAGCCATTGGTGATGTGCTTAGAGCATGGGGGCCAGATGTTAATGGTTTCCCACATGGGCTAGTAGCTGTGTTGCAAGATGGTAAATGTCGGTGGAATTATCTTTTTTTTCTTTTTGTTTGTTTGTTTGTTTTTCATTTGAATTTACCTTTAGTGTTAGCTCATTTACAACTGAACTTCTGGTCAACCTTTCTTTTCAATGGCTCTTTCTTTCTTTAGTTCCTCTTCATTTGATATGTTGAAGCCTGTCTTGTCTCTCCCCCTGATTTAGTATATTTCCACTGATAAACATGGGGAGGCTTGGAAGGGATACCCTCATCTCAACAACAGTAGAGCAAGGACTCTCTGTGTTCATATCTCACATCCGTTGTTTTAAATAACTGCAGTTTCCAAACACTCAGAAAAAAAGCATGTTTATTCTGAAAATGTACAGACATTTCCCCATGTCTCAGTCCCTCAACAACACAGGAAAATGCCTATGCATAGCATTCTATTCTGTGATATATTCTATTATGTATCCTGTATAACCTAGAGATCATTGGAAATATGAAGGAGGGCTGCGTAAGCCATATACAGATGCTGTGGTATTTTATAAAGGACTCTGGCATCCTTAGACTTCTGTGTCTTCAATATACCTGACACCAATCTTCAGTGGACACCAGGGGACCTGGTCATGGTTCTAGAGATGCATATATTATAATACCAAATTACCAAATTACCAAAAAAAAAAGAAACATTTATAGTAGTTGTGGATGAGTTCATGCTGCTGGAGGAAGTTCCTGGTCTGCTTCTGTTTTGGTGACAGTCTGTGTGTCTGTTGAGTGTGTTGTGCCAGGTATTGGCTGAAGCAAAGTTTTGTTCTCTTGGTTATGATTGGAAAAGGTTTCAGTGACAGGAAACTCCCACTGTCCTTGGCTGTTTTCTGACATTACATACTTCTCATGCCCTTTCCTTAGATCCTTGCCAGGACTGAACTGAGAAGTCATTCATAACTCGTATAATCTTATGTATTGGCTATGGATTAGCCTCAGGCCCTGGGAAAGGATCAAGGTCTCAGAGGATGTGACTAATGTGACTATTTTCTTTGTGCTAGATATATTCATGTGCATGTGTCTGCGCGTGCACATGTATGTGTATGTGTTCAAGTGGATGCACATGTGTGTTTATGTACATGTGTGAATGGGATGTGGATACAGAGGATAATATCTGTATCATTCCTCAGGAGCCATCTACCTTATTTTTTGAGACAGGGTTTCTCCCTGGGGCATGGGGCTGACTAAACTGGATAGACTAGCCAGTCAGTGAGTCCCTGTGATCTGGCTGTTTGTTTTGTTAGTGTTGGGGTCACAGCGTTGGTACAAACACCAGCACATTTGCCTTTTTTTGTGTGGGTTCTTGGAATCAGACTGGGGTCTTCATGCTTATAAGACAAGCACTTTATGGAGTGATCCATATCCCCAATCCACCATACCATTCTTAATGGTTTAAATTCTCTGTGATATACAGTCATAATAGTGGTGATGGTGACAGTGACCCATTATGTCCTTGGGAGTCACATCAGTCATGGAAACTGTGCTTCTGAGTGATAGAACACTTACCTACCACCCACAAAGCCTTAGGATCAGTCCCTAGTACATCAAAACCAAACCAGAACAGCAGGCAAGAGTGGAGACATTTCTAGGGAGGTCTGCTTTGACTCCCTAGCAAAACTGGATGCCAGTATTGCAAGCTTATGAATCCTCAGGTCATTTGTCTGTTTGAGGTCAAATTGTGTTTTGAAGGCTGGTATAGTAGCTGGCATACATCAGACAATGAGTGTTCTTAGAAAGAATGGATGTGTGGAGGAAAAGAGAGAAGGAGATCTGAGGTTCCAGCAATTACTCATATCTCTCTCTTGGTTCAGTTGAGAAGCAGGAATCTGAGTTTTTACTTCTGATTTGAAGTGTGACTGTTCTGGGTACTTAGAGGATCAGTGTGAGTTTGGGAGCAAAGGCAATTCTCTGCTGCACAGTGGAGGTATTTGTCACACACAGCTATGGTGGGTTGGGGAGACAAGAGAAGCGTCATCCACAACACATCCTGCTGATATACTTTTAGAACAATGATGAGGTGAAGCCACACCCTGACTCTGTGGTCACCCTCCCCAAACTTATAAAGTTGGTCTGCCCATCAGGGAGAAGAAGGTCTCCATTGAGGAATCCACAGAACACCGATCCATCTTCTCAGCTCTAAAGACCATCTAACACAAAGGGAATCTGAGAAAATGTGAAAGTCAAGAGAATTTGGGGAGTCATGACAGGTCAATGGGATGTGGTATTTGAGATGGGGTCCTAGGACAGAGAGAAGGCAGTGGGTCCAAGTTAAAGCAACTTCATATCTAAGACCTGAAGTTTAGAGAATGTGTCACCAACTTACAGGTCAACAAGTGTGCCACATATATTCACAATAGGAGAGAGACAGCATGGGCCAATGGGAAAGGTTTATTACATTTTCAACTTTTCTGTAAGTCTACAGCGATTCAGAAATTCCTTTCATTTTAACCAACTGTGCATGGTAGCAAATACCTGTCACTGCAGCATTCAGGAGGCTGAGGCAGGCAGATCAATACTGAGATCAGGATCAAAATGGGCTCTATTGCACATTCAAGGCCATCCTAGGCTATGGGGTTACGCTTAGCCTCAGCAGTCACCACAGAAATTATTTTAGTGCTGAGGGTTTGGGCCTGGGCAACTGGGACACTAAAGCCATTAAGAGAATGAACTAAGAATCTGGCTTTATGTTAGGAACTGTGGGACAGCTGGTGTTAGAGTCAGACCTCAGGCTCGGGAGAGGGGAGTTACGGAAGGGTTAGTAAAGGGTTAGCATTTAAGTGTATTGCCTTATGCCTTTAGGGCAGTACTCAGATCTCTGAGGGGCAAGCTGTCTTCCAAGTGGTGCAGGGATCGGGCTGATTCTCTGGAAGGGAAGTCAACTGAACCCAGGCCTTTCTTGCACCACTGCCATTGACTCTTCTAACCTTTGTCCTAGTTTGCTTTCTGTGGCTGTGAGAAAACACTGATCAAAACCAACTTCAGGAGGAAGGATTTATATCCTCTTACACATCTAGGTAACAGCCCATCACAGGGAAATTGTGGCAGGGACCGAGGGCAGGAACGTGGAGGCAGAAACTAAACCGGAGGCCACAGGGCCACAGAGGCCACAGAGGTCACAGAGGCCACATAACCATGATGCTTCCTTGCTTGCTCCCCATGGCTCACTCAACTTGCTTATGGCAGGAACTGAGGGCAGAACCTAGAGGGAGGAAGTAAAGCAGAGGCCACTGAGGCCACAGAGGCGTGGTGCATTCTGGTTTGCTCCCCACGGCTCGTTCAACCTGCTTTCTTATACAATCCAAGACCATGTGCCCAGGAGTGGCACAGTGGGATGGGTTCTCCCACAGCAATCATCAGACAATAAGATTCCCCCACAGACACGTCCATAGGTCAATGTGATCTAGGCAGTTCCTCAACCGAGGTTCCCTCTCCCAAACACCTCTAGTTTTTGTCGAGTTGACAAAAGTGAACCAGTACAACCAGTAACGTTACAGTGCATTCCTAAATGGGGGTGGGAGGCGATTCTGGCTGGCTGGCTTGAGGTGTCTTCTTGAGCTGTATCCAAGCATTTATGGCCACAGGTTGGGGAGGAAAAACAGATTTTCTTTCCCTGAGTAGAGAAAGCTGAGATCTCCCAGGTTCTTGGTCCCTTCCATCAGAGCTCATGCACTGCTGGGCAGCTGTCTCCTTGACAATGGCTGTCTCCTTCACTCAAGAACTTGAACTGTCCTTTGGTGAGCCTTGGTGCTGAGCAGAGCCCCTGCTTCTCAGCTTTCTCCTGTGTAACTTAGCTAACTTTCTCCCCAGGGAGATCACTATCTCAAAAATGAGCTTAGTTGGTAGGAAAATAGAAATATGGCAATGTTGGTAAAAGCCAGCTTCAAGAAACACATTCCTGCGGGGACTTCCTGTACATGGTAATGATTTTATTTTAATCAAACACCTAGGTACCGTGTTTCCACTTTAGAAGTACATTAGCTTATTGAGGCTAGTGGATTCGGAAGGAGGAGGACACTATGAAGTTGCTATCATTAACACAGAATGTAATTCCCATATATAGGGGCTCAGGAGGGGTTTGCTCCCTGATTCTCTGAAGCCTGTTTTATTAAAGGAAATATATCAAGCACTCAGAGACAAGTTCGACATGATCTCATTCATATGTGGAATATATAAAAGGTGATGTCATAGACACTATGTGCAGAACCATGTTCGCAGACTGGGGGTGAAGAGGGAGGCAGGGTAGCTGGGTGGGCCTCAAGTTATAGTTAGACAGGAAAGAACTCTGATGTGCTGTGGCACAGTGGGGTGGCTGTAGAGATCAGTGATGTTCTCTACACCTCCAGAAAGCTAGAAGAACAAGCTGGAGCTGGAGCTCAGCAGTTAGGAGCATGCACTGTTCCTCCAGAGGACCAGAGTTCAGTTCCCAGCACCCACGTCAGGCAGCTCACAGCCACTCAGAACATACTTATTTGGGAAAGAAGTATGTTTTACCTGGTTTAAGTGATAATGGTAAGTTATCAAGGGTACCTAACTTTAGGTGTGTATTCTCTGAGTCATATTGTTTCAAACTCTACTGTCCCCTAAATACAAGACCTGTAGGAGTTTATTCTTCCACGCTTACCTCAGCCTTTCCCGTCATGCTGTCGTGTCCTAGCTGCTGGGCCAGGTTTCAGTTTGCAATCATGAATGCTTATAAGGCAGGAGGCCAAGCTTCTCTGAAGTGATCACCGAACCTCATTGTAAATTTATATTGAACTCTTAATGGTGAGAGCATTAAAAAAATTGGAGTTTCTGAAAGGTGATCTCATTTTAGATTTTTTTTCCTTTTCCATATTCTGAGATAAACCACATCAATTTTTTTTAAATACCTCAGTTAAGCCAGAAGTCTGGAAGTGTAATTGTCATTGAACTTACTTTAATGATTACAAACAGGAAGGAGATGGTCGTTCATTCAGAAAATGGTTATGGGGTCTGCCGTTGGCCTTAGCCATTCTGGGCATCCTAGAGGTGACTACAACATGGCTTCTGTCCTCCAGTCCCCAAGTGTGAGAAGAAAAACCAAATGGAAACAGAGACCTGTAAAATACCTTGTCATCAGTATTAAACCCCACAATAACTTGCCTGGAAACTGAGTGGCTTCAAATAAAAAATACCCCAAATCTTGAAGTGTCTGAGAGTCGGGACAGGTGGTGTGTGTGGTCAGGCTTAGTTGAGTAGTTCTGGCTGAAATTTCTCATAAGTTACTGACAATAGACACCTAAAGCTTCCACAGGGCATGGAGGCCTGCTTCCAAGATTCCTTCCATGGCTGTCAGCTGGAGGTCTCAGTTCCTTCCCACATGGACCTGTCCTGATGGCTGCTTGTAACATGGTGAAAGCCTACCCTTGAACAGTAACAAATGATCTGAGAAAGAGAGAGGAGAGAGAGAGAGAGAGAGAGAGAGAGAGAGAGAGAGAGAGAGAGAGAGAGAGAGAGAGAGACAGAGAGAAAGGAGGGAGAGAGAGGGAGAGATGAGGGAGAGAGGGTGTGCCAGAGCAGGAACAGCAGCATCGTTTATGACCTAATCCCAGAAGGGATGTATTCTTTTGGTTCTAGAGACCAACCCTAGTGTGGAATTGGAAGGAACTGTGCAACAAGGGAACTAGGAAAAGGAGCTCATTGGGGGAAATTTCCACAGCTATGAAAGTCTACCATCCAGAGAATCTGCTCTCTGTCTGCTCAGTTTCTAAGACAGGCATTGAAGAAACATGGTTAAAAGAAGATCCAGGTGTTAGTCAAGGAATCTCTTATGCCGTGGACCAAAAAATGAAAGCCCCAGGCATCAGTTTCTCAGTTTCTCAGGCTGCTCTAGACTGAACTAAGTTTTTCCATTTTTCAACCTGTGGCTTCCAAGATTGCATCTGGCCTATGTCATTCTGGCCAAGGAAAGAAGACAAGAGTGAGATTAGGGTGGAGACCTTTCCTTGTAAGTTAGAGAAGTTTGCTGTGTGTCCCACTGACTGCTAAGCTGGGAGATACCATCCAGCTGGGATTCAGAGCACAGGAGTCAACAGGTTTGGTAGAGGAACAGCAGTGGCTGCCACAGACCTGGGTATGGCTATTAAGGCTTGCAAATCAGGTGGCCTTTCCCCTACACTGTGATTTATATGTGAAAAATCGCTGTTTCCTCTCTTCCTTCTTTTCTTCCTTTCACCTTTCTTTCTTTCCTTCTTGGAGATCAAGCCCAGGGCTTCATGCACACTAAGCAAGTCCTGTACCACAGAGCTACACCTGTAGCCCCACTGCTTACACTACTGGAAAGCAGTGTGGGACTGTGAAGAGCACTGGGGCCAGGAGCCCACCTGCCTCGGCTTTGCCAAAGAGCTAGGAAAGTCTCCAGCCCTCCAGACTGTCACTTGCACTTTTGTGAAATGAAGATACTGGGTTCCAGAAACCTCTAGCGAATTCGTGTTTATGAGTTATTCAATAGGCACCTTGAATAGCCAGCATATAGAGTAGTGTGAGATGCTGTATTTTGTCACTTCAACAAAGTACCTGGAATGAGCAACCTATAAGAGGAAGGTTTCGGCCTGCAGAATCGCAGAGCAACATGGGAGAAACCCTTACCCAATGAGGCCTCTTCACCCTCTTATGGAGGCTGGGAATTAGGGAAAGGAAAGGAAAGGCCTGGTCCTAACACCCTCCAAACCCACCCCAATGACATAACTTCTTCTGCTAAGCCCCACCTCCTGAAGGTTCCCCCATCTTCTCTGTAGTTAAAGGCTGGTAACCAGGTCTCTAACAAATGGGCCTAGGAGATGCATCTTCTGTTGTTTAATGATATTTCTACCTAGCTAATGCACTCAGTCAATATTATCCAGCTGACTCCAAGGAGTCCAGGAAAACAGACTAAAATTGAGATTATTGATAAGAAGCACTTATGCACGGGCATTAAAGAGACAGAATTGTTACTTATTTTGTGGATTAGCCTGCTCCTTTTACTATTAGCTGACTTTAGTGTTTGGATTCCATATAGCTTGACCCATGGTTGTAGTGTATGTATTTCTGTGACTTTCTTAACGTTTCAAACAGAACATTTTTTTAAGATTTTTCTCTTTATTACTCCATTTATTTATTGTGCTTAGGTGGTGTGTGAGAGTGAGGGCACACATGTCACGATGTGTATGTGGGTGTCAGAAGACAACTTGTGGAAGTCAGTTCTCCTTCTACCATGTAGACCCCAGAGAGTGGACTCAAGTTGTCCAGGATGCAGCAAGCACTGTTCACCCTCTCCACCATCCTGGCAGTCCCTTATCATTTAGTGTTAGTCTCACATTTCCTAGCCCAGAGTTAATCACACAGCGGGTCACTTCACATTCATGAGATCAAATGATTTATCTTTATACATCTTCACCTTCCCCCCCCTCCCCCGCCTGCCATGACTTTAGCTTCTGAGATGAAATTCCTTGTGCCAGTGTCCTTTATCTTAGCTCACTTCCGTCCACACATACAAACCTCGGGGGAATGCCGGTGGAGGACTTGATCCTTGCCCAGCACGGATCTCAAGGGGCATCTCCCGGTACTGTTGGGCCACTCACAGCCCACCTTGAAGCCCTGAGCGTTGCTCATTGCCTGCGGGAACATTTAAAGGCCTGGTCTGCTTGTGTGGCAGCTGACCTTGAAGGAGGCAGCAGGTCTCCCATGTTCCAGGTCATGCCATCCATAGTGTCATTCCTAAACTCCCACCACTGTGCTCTGGGCCAGCATGTGCTGCGGCTGCTTCAGGCACGCAGGAAAAACCTGCAAAATGTTATGATATGTTGCTGTGCTCACACTATCAACCTAACTCCAGCTGACAAACAGTTCTTAAATAGAACATGTTGGTTCATTATAGTATTTCCCATCTGTGTTTTTCTTTCTGTCTCTCTCTCTTTCTCACACTTAACACCAAACATTTGGAGAATGCCACCACAAAGGCTTAGTTACCACTTCTAGCCACTTACATTAATGATTAGCTAAAAAATTATATGTTAGAAATGAGCAAAACAATAAACAGTAATTTTTTTTTTGAAGAACCCCCTTCTCCTGCTCAAGCAGGCTGTCCCCGGCAGGTGACTGGGTTGGTGTCCTTGTACGACTGTCCCTCCTGCTTTCTCTGGTACAGATGCTGAGGCTTGCCCACCCACCCCGCCCCCACACTCTGAGCCGAATTCTTGTGAAGTTCAGTCCTGCACAAGTTCCAGGCTGGGGCCAACTGTCCCCAATGCAGTGGTGTCTAGAATTCCGACCACAGTAGAACTTCAGTTATGGCATTTGTCACTCTGCTGAAAGAGCTAGCTGCCACCCTGTCCCTCTCTACCCTGCCATGCACTCAACACAGGCTGAGAGTGCCCATTAGGAACTTTAATGCTCAGGCCACATTAAGGGTCTTAATTGTATTTTAAATTATGTCTTAGGTTGGTGTGCACTTCTGATGGAAATACCAAGTGACAATACAAGCCTTCACGGCTGTTCTTCTGATGGTTCAATTTTGGTAGCCTTTGTGACACCACAGATTTTCAAATTCTAAAGAAGTTTGATTTAAAAAAATAAAAATGGCCTTGTTAATGCTTGATTTTTTTTCCATTCCGGCACTGTGGATCTCCCCAGCTGTTTTTGAGTTGTTTAGGCTTTAGCTGCAAATGTTTGGACATCAGCTCAGAACATCGTGTCAGAGGAACATTCTGCAAGTGTTATCTCCTTGTTCACAGGAATCCGAAGTGGACCTAGTAAAGAATTGTTTAGCGATGGAAACTGAAATAGCAATAAAGAGAAGGATGGCCAAATTATGTAAAATCAGAGTGCATGAATAATTCAGCACTTGCTTGAGTGTGATTTTTATTTTTAATGTTAAATAATACTAACATTTCCATGAACTAATAACACAGAAACTCACCAACTGGTAAGCTTTTTGTTGGGGGTCTGGGGTGATAATGAAAAGGGAAGGGAGGAAGCTGGGGCCAAGAAGTCATCTTTTTAAATGGTGTGCGTTCACTGAGCCCTTGACCTGATTACCTGTGTTCTAATTCTTCATTTTGTGAAGCTGAGACAAATCCATCCATATGTGTCTTTCCTGCCTGAACATTGCAATCACTACAACACCTTCTGAACTCTCTTCTGAACCACAGAATCTGAATCTACTGCTCTGTGCATACTTAAGTCTTTAAGAAAGTGGATGTTTGCTCCTGTGTCTAATGAAATCAATTAGCAATATTTTTCAGGGTCTCATGTAGCCCAGGATGGCCTTAAACTCGATGTATACTCAAGGATGGACCTGAATTCCTGCCTCTGCCTCCCAGTGCTAGGATTACAAGCATGCACCACCATGCCTGAGATTTGTATGTGTTAGGCGAAAACTGAGGCCAACTTACCTCCACCTCCAACCCATAATTTTTTATGATAATGTGTGATGTGTGACCCAAGTGTGTGGTTACTATGGAAAAGGTCTTGGCAAGGAACTTACTTTAATCCCAAACCAGAGTTACTGCTAGATAAAAACAGAAAACTTTTGACCAAATTAACTCTAGTATCATGGAACAATTAATGATAATTTACAAGATGAAGGAAAGTGGATGAAAGCCATGAAGTCATTATAAAAAACTAAACATTGAAAAAAGACAAATGTAAGGTGTGTGCTATGGGGGCAGGGCTCTTGGGGAGTAAGAGGAAATGACAGAAACTGTATACTCATACAGAGAGTGAACAAAGCCAGATTTTATTGTTTGTTTTTCGTGCTAAAGCTTGAACCTCAATTCTCTGCATGCTTAGCCCGTGTTCCACCATGGGGCTTTACACACCTCTGACTCCACCAGTGCACCTTTAATGATCTTGTTTAATAGAATAAGATTGTAATTAGCCCAGGAAAACCTCTGTTAAGGAAAAGATGAAGAAGCAAAGGCAAGAGGCACTGTGTAAAACAAGCCCAGTTCCCCGAAATCACAAAGGACTCACTCATAGGAGTTATGATAGAATACAAGTTAATATGATGTTTGGAACATCAACTATCTTTTCTCTTTTCTTTTTCTTTTTAACCCTATTGTGTTGAGACAAATGTAAGACATTGCACAGTCCAGTGATGGGGAATGTTTGAGAGTGAATATAAACCAGAAAAGTAACCATCTCACCAGGGGACGCTTTGGCAAGTGCCCTGTGCATGCACTGTTTTGGAAGATCCCTTCCATGGCAGTTCAATCACTACCAGTCACCGTGGATGAGACCCTAGTGAAGATCTCTGAAGCCCTGAGGGTCAGACTTCTGTTAGGAATGTGTGATCAGTAGAGACAGGGGCCATTATCTGAGCCTGTGAAACTGGGAGCATAAAGGTGACGCAGCTTTGGGTGGAGATGTGTTTCTAAGCACATAATGGAAACAGAAAGGCAGGAGCAGGTGATAGGAGTTCCTGTGTGGTAAAGATAATTCAAGCTTTTCATTTTAATTCAAGGTCAGTGATGAACACTGGGCAATTTCTAAGGGAGCTTGATGTTGAGAAGCACATTTTGTGAATGCTGAGTTCGTTGATGTCAGTCATCATGCAGCTTATAAAACAATGTAGCTTCCATAGGCATCCTTCTGGACCTTGGCTGTTAGAATCGGCCTCCTACCAAATGCATGTTCTTATGGAATGGAAGGCTCTTAAGCGCTAACTGACACATGTGATCCCTCAGTGTAAGAACATGTCTTCAGTCTCAGCAGAAGTTACATCAGAATCACCTGCAAAGTATTCCCAAAGGAGCATCATACCCCAGTCGTGCCCCAGAAGATTCTAACGTGCCTGTAACTATGCTTGGGGATGGGAGTAAGGTTGAAGTGAATCCATGCCTTTCTTTTGCTCATCTGCCTAAAAGTGTACATGATATTATTTATAGTGAACAAGAGGTTTTTATTTTTGGTTAGTGTGTATGTGTGTGACTTTATGTGTGTATATGTACAGGTGTATGTGTGTGTGACTGTATGTGTGGATGTGTACACATAGGCCTGTGGGTGTCTGCAGAGGCCAGAAGAGGGCATGGGATCCATTGAAGCTGGAGATACAAGTGGATGTGAGGTGCCAGATGTGGGTGCTGGAACCGAACTCCAGTCTTTCCACAAGAACAGAAAGCTTTCTTAACCAGTGTATCATCTCTTGACTCCCAAGAGAATTTTCCTTTTTTTTAACCACTTTATTATTATTATTAAAAATTTTTCTATTCATTTTACATACCAACCACAGATTCCCCTATCCTCCCTCCTCCCACTCCCCAGCCTTCCCCCCCAACTCACCCCCGATTCCCACCTCTTCCAAGGCAAGGTCTCCTATGGGGAGTCAGCAGAGCCTGGTGCATTCAGTTGAGGCAGGTCCAAGCCCCTCCTCCCTACACTAAGGCTGCACAAAGTGTCTCACCATAGGCACTGGGCTCCGAAAAGCTGGTTCATGCACTAGGGATGCGATCCAATCCCACTGCCTGGGGGCCCCCTAAACAGTTTAAGCTAAACAACTATCTCGCCTATCCAGAGTGCCTAGTCAAGTCCCATGGGGGTTCCATAGCTATTGGTCCACAGTACATGCGCTTCCAATAGTTTGGCTGGTTGTCTCTGTACTTTTTCCCTTCATGGTTTCAATGTCCCTTGCTCATAGAATCCCTCCTCTCTCTCATCGATTGGACTCCTGGAGCTCTGCCTGGTGCCTGGCCATGGATCTCTGCATCTGCTTCCATCAGTCACTGGATGAGGGCTCTATGATGGCAGTTAGGGTATCCAGCCATCTGATCACCAGGGTAGACCAGTTCAGGCATCCTCTCGACTATTGCCAATAGTCATCCTTGTGGATTCCTGGGAACTTCCCTAGCACTCTGATTCTTCCTATTCTCATGGTGTCTTTATTTATCATGGTATCTCTTTCTTTGCTCTCCCACTCTGTCCCTGTTCCAGCTCAAACCTCCTGTTCTCCTATGTTCTCATGCCCCATCCCTTCCCCCCTCATCCCCCAGTTTGCTCATGTAGATCTATCTCATCTATTTCTTCTTCACTGGGAAATCCATGCATCCTTCCTAGGGTCCTCCTTACTAGCTAGCCTCCCTGAAGCTGTGGGTTGCAGTCTGGTTATCCTTTGCTTTACATCTAGTATCCACTTATGAGTGAGTACATACCATGTTTGTCCTTCTGAGTCTGGGTTACCTCACTTAGGATGACATTTTCTAGTTCCATCCATTTGCCTGCAAATTTCATGTCATTGTTTTTCTCTGGTGAGTAGTACTCCATTGTGTATATGTACCACATTTTCTTTATCCATTCTTCAGTTGAGGGGCATCTACGTTGTTTCCAGGTTCTGGCTATTATGAATAATGCTGCTATGAACATAGTTGAGCATGTGTCCTTGTGGTATGACTGAGCAGAGAATTAATGAGGAGAAAATAGAAGGACAAATTATTTCCTCCAAATTCACACTAGATGGAAAAATGGAATACCCATTAAGCTTCTTAAACATTTCAACGACACATTTCCTACTATTTTCTTTGGCACGCTTGCTTTACTTATGTGAAGGGAGAAGGTGATTGCTACAAACTGTTTTTGCTAGCATCCCGGAGTTTGATAAAAGGAGCAGCATAGAGATCTCACACGTGCATTGGGCTTTCATTAAGGGTGATCGTTAGCCCCATTCTGAACTATTGACGAAATGTTATAACATTCTTGAAAGCAGGGCTTGTATTCTTTTAAATAAAGAACTAGATAATCAGAGGCTCATTCTAATGAAAATGACCTAATTCTGCTGCTAAGTGCTAACTTAGGAAAAAAAAAAGGAGCTAAAAGATTGTTTGCAAAAATGCATATTGATTCACATAAATCAATGTTAGAGCATGATTGAGGTGTGAATTCCCCTGGAGTTTCCGAAATGCCCTCTATCTTCCTTGTGCAATAGGAGAAACTGTTTGCCTGCATTTTGATAACCAACATGGAAATTAGATATTAATATATACGGGGAAAGACAGAGACGGAGAGAAAATACTTAACGGCCCAGGAAGGCAGGAATTGTACCATTACTCACAAGTGGCAGTGCCATGAGTGGCTTACTCTGTCATCCCGTAACAAGTGCAGATCTGTCCCTGGGCCAGATACCAGAGGTGTTTAAAGGACAATTCCACCAGCCTTATTATAGTTAAGAGCCTGTGGGTTTTGTCTAAAAACCAAGACCTTTGTAACGGGTTCCTGGTTGCTCTCACACAAATATTGCAAATCACAGTAGATGTGAAACCACACCTTTCTTTTGTTTAAAGCTTAAGAAATAGTAAGTCATAATTAATTTGCAAAGAGAGACTTATCTTTTCAAAAGCTCATTAGGGCTGATTTTTTTTTAAACTCTCCTTTGTCAGCCAAGGTGCCAGCAAGGCCAGGTGACCTCCAGTAAGACTCGATGACCTTCAGAGTTTTCAGAGGCAGGTCACCTTGCATTAGCCAACATTTGCCCATGGTGTGTGTCTACACTGTGCAGGACACAGATATGAACCTGGACAGTCTGTCTCTACCCTGCACATTAACAGTTCCTAAGAATCATCTAGAAATCAGCTAAAGAGTCAGGTGTTCCATTCCTCTGTGATTTTTGTCTTACTGGTTTGCATGCTTGGTTTTCCTAGGTTGCCACAGAAGGAGGCAGAAGCGAAGAGGGGCATATTTGTGCATGGAAAGGTGGTCTCTTTTGCACTGGGGCTCCAGGGGGGTATGTATGTTGACCGACTTGTTTCTACTTACTTGAATTAGCCCACTAAGATTTAAGCTCTTTTGAACCCCGACAGTGTGTTTGAGTTAGCAAGAGGAGTACAAAATCCCTCAAATAAAAATATCAACTGACCTGTTGATGGACCCATTCAGCGTGTATTCTTGTGGTAAGAGCTCTTACTGTGTGTTGAATAAATAAGAAGACTATTTTGAAAGCTTGAAAATAAAGCATTTTATTATCTGCTTTTTAAGAACAAACTGATGTTTTTGGGGAGAAAAAAGTTAAGTATGTTTGCCAATCTCTTTATTCTTAGTCTCCAACAAGGACTGGGACAGAGGGCAAGAGATTATTATTCTTGATCCCCTCCTCCCAGGATGTCTCCCTAATGTTGAGCAAAGTAGTGTATTGTAGAACTTATTAAATATTTTCTGAGTGAAATAATGGCTACAGTATAGAAATTAAAATAGTAGCACATTATTGTCTATGGATCCATTGCCCACAATGTGGGTGTATCTGTTACTTGCTTGGGTAGGACACTGAAATCACTTACTGAGATTAACTTGGGTTTAAAGTGTAAATGCTTGGTGTACCGTGTTAGATGGAATTGCAAAACCGTTTTCTTTAAAATTTACTTGTTGGTTAAATTTAGTTCTGAGATAAGACATATGGGACTCAAATTGATAAAGTGTTGATCTTAAAGAAAGCCTAAACGCTTAGTCACAAACAAGTAAAGTGAGGGTGCTCTATGTCTGAAAACATTCTAATCTCATGTGCTACAGACAACCCAGGAAGACTTAAGGTGCATGAGAAAGTTACTGCATCTGGGGACTTACCTCCATACTCTCTCTTGTCACTGGTGATCCCCTCTTTCCTCTGGATGCTGTTTTCTCTTCTGCAGAATTCGATTTCCACTATGTGGTTTGTTCTAATATGGAGAAAATAGAGATTGGCATAGAACAGTGGTGTTAAGGGGAGAACAATGGAGTTAATGGCACATGTGTCCCATGTCTTCTCCACTGTAATTTTCTCTGAGGTAAAATGAAGACAGTGATGATGATCACAGATGAACAGTTCCTGTGACCACTAAAAAGATGATGTGTGATTAGCACCCATCTTAGTTCTTAGCAAATTTAACCATGACTAACTCTTAGCCTGTCTCCAAATCCTTCCCAGTTACTGATCACTGAACTTCACCAACCTGGGCATCCCCGGGGTCCATCCCGACCATTTCTTTCAGGAGAAGGGTTGCAGGCTACTCCTCAAAAAGCTTACACACAGAAGCATTTTCTATTTTGGAGATGTCAGCCCTGTGATGGGGCTTCTGTTGTTTTTAAATTACATTTCTTAAGCTTGGAATCTACAATGTGAGTGATGGGCTCTAGTGATATTGAGATAAAAATTAAAACTGTCAACTTGTATTAAGGTTTAAACACTGGCTAGGGTATATGAGCCACAGTCTCTTTACGTGGGCTGTCCTGCTGCACTTTTTTTGGTCTATGGATCTGAGCCACAGAAGCATGCCCATCTCTCTTCTTTTTTTCTTTTAACTCTTCCTAACAGGTCTCTTAACTAGTTTATGTAGCAGACGGGGCAGGAGAAGCAGTGAGTGGCACTGCCTCAGTCCTGAGTGGGGGAGATACAGTGGGAGTTGGTGAGCTTCCGTGAGCCCTCTCATGTGATCTTTCACTCAGGCAGAGTGGTGCACTGGCATCTTCAGTATGCAGAAGCAGAGTCTCAGGGAGAAGAGTCACTTGTTCAAGGTCACTCTCCCAATGCCGAGTCTGAATCCAAGCCTTCTAGTCCATCCTTCTAACATCTACCTGAATGGATATTGCCTCCATTTTTGTAATCTCTAGGATAATTATAGTTTGCTCAACATTTGAGACTAAATAGCCAGGAATAAGTCTGAAACTTAATATATATATATATATATATATATATTTCCCATTAAAAATATAAGCCTATAAATAATACAACTTTTACAAGACAGTGTAAGCTTTTCATTTCTATTTTTCACTGTTTTTGAGAATTTCATGTATGAACTCTATACTTACATTATTCCTACTCCTTCCTTTTCCCCTCTAAATCCTCCCATTTTCCCCAGTCCCTCATTATTTCCTCTTCCTGTATTTACACACACACACACACACACACACACACACACACACACACACACACAGAGAGAGAGAGAGAGAGAGAGAGAGAGAGAACCTGCTGACTCATATATGTATATATGTTTAGGGTTTATCTTGTGGGAGTAGATAACCTATCAGGGGCTCATTCCTGGAGAAAACTGAATCTCCCCCTCAGCAGTCATTAAATAACTATAGCTTTTCACCTAGGTCTGGGCCTTGTGAGATTTTTCCTCCATCAACTTTGGCATGTACTGGTACAGTTGTTGTTCAGGTCTTCTTTGGACAGCCATGTTATTGAGATTTCATGGATCAGCTTCTCTGTCATTCCTAGGAGATGGTATCTAACAGCAGGTGCCCCAGGCTTCTGGCTCCTATAATCTTTTGCAATCTTTCTGCCTCCCTTCAGGGATGTTCTCCAAGCCTTAGGTGTAGGGATTGTGTTGTAGATATATCAGTTAAGGCTAGACACCAGTCTACAGTTGAACTCTTCTAATGGAGTGACCCCCTTCCCAAGAAGCATCCTTTCTCAGAGGACCCATGACCAATCTTTATAAAGGCATCAGGGGACGCTGGCTCTTTTGTCTAGTAGAGACAACTTTCAGGGTTTGTTTGCACTTTGGAGCTCTCGCTGGGATCTACTGCACTACCCATGAATGTCCTCACCGGCCACCTGCCGGTGTCTCCTTTTTTCACCACTCATTTTTTAAGAACACTGGAGAGGAGCCACCTGCACACAAATATCAAAAGCTGTTCTCGGGGAGCTAAGTTATGACAACCTTCAATAATCTCTGTTTGATGAATTTTTAAAGTTCCACAGGTCTGAGACCAGCTATCCAATGTGGCTCTCAAATATCTCCTTATTATTGCTCTACTGATGACTAATTTGCAGAGACAAGTACCATGAAGGTAAAGGCAGCCAAGGTTTGAGTTTCTGGCTTCAGGTACTGCTAGGTTTCACTACTGATACCTACTTTGGTCATAGGCATATATCAGCATCAGCCTGAGAGACCAAATGGGATAGGTGTCTATATGCCATTCAGTAATAATAGCACACAAATTGAACACCGTGGTTGCTTTTCAGGAAAACAGTCCTCTGAGTCATCAAAACAGTAGATGCAATGTTGTCGGTGGAGTGGGGAACAAAACATGAATGACTCGCCTCATGTCTACAGTGTTGTTTTGAGGGAGGGGGCTATGGAGATAAATAACACAAGAATCTCATTTTAAAGACTTTGACACCATTATGTCCTTGAGTCTCACATCAGAACATTATTATTCAGAAATGGGATCAAACTCCAGGATCGGGCTGACTCCAGGGCTGTGTTTCTTTATATAATACTGCGTGATTCTTATAAGTCGTTTGCATTGCAAAGAAAACCCTTCTTGGCAAGATAAATGCTGTAAGAACTAAGATGACTCCCTGGACTCTGCCTATGATATCTTGCATGTTTGTGGAGGACCTTCCTGAGATCCTGTACAGACAGTCTTCATGTTGAACTGCCTCGTGATGGACTGCCAAGCTGCCATTGGGTAATGGGATAAGTTGCTAGGCAGAATTTGAGCTTTACCTCAGCCTGCCATCACTCATGGACTTAAATCCTGGATCCCTACTGTTGGAGGAGATGATCTGTGGTGTTGGATATTCTATTGCCCCATAATATACAATGCACTTTATTTATGTTAGTCATCCTTTATACAGAACTGTCACAGAATACGTCACCACTGATTACAGCCTGAATAGGAAGCTCCCTGGGTGAGTTATGTCCCTTCCCATTGATCATGCCAGTAGTACCTGGCCAGAAAGAAAGAAGGATAAATTCAAAGCGGTGATAGATAAACTTCAAAAGGTGAGAAGATGACTGGATGTAGAGGCAAGCCTCCAGTAAAAACAGCCTGGCGGTGCCCTTTTCATCTTCTGACTTCTTAAGCCCTCATTTATCTTCTTAGAGCGTGCTCTTCCCAACTGATGTGAACGCTTGTGATCCCCTGCTCCTCATCAGACCTAGCTCCTGGTGATATCTCCTGCCTTTCAATCGCTCTCAGGAGCATCAGCACCTTCTCTGTTAGCTGCAGCAGGAGAATTCTTCTGATTCTTTTCATGGCATCATGTCATATTCTTTGGAGGTCCCAGACTGCTCCTTTACCTCCCCAAGGCTGAGGGATTCCTTACCACCAACACAGCAAGGTCTCTCTTTGCCAGCCTGTTGGCTATGCAAATAGACCACAACTCTTAGAAGCTACCATTCAACGCTTACTTATTCCATAATAAAGCGTAGCGGGACCTGTGCTAGACTACACAGGATGGATATGAGTGAGATGCCATTTAAGAGTTGGAAGGCCAGGGAGGGAGTGCAGACACCAGAACAGGCAGCCGTGTCCATGTGGTTAAGTGTCGGCGCAGAGCCAGCCGGAGACTCTTGGAGATCTTTGCTTTGTACCTAACTCAGCTCTAGAGGTAAGGAGACCTAAGATAAGTTGGGGCACATTCGTGTTGGGGCTCCTGACAGGAGTAGCCAGCACATAGCAGGAAGGAAGGAGTGGAAGAGTTGCAAGCGCCCGCTGGCAGCTGCTGTGTTTGTTCCTAGGAAGAGTGATGGGCACAACAGTGAGAAAGGGGTCTGTACGTGGGCTGAGGCCAGGACAAAGGGGACCTGTAGGGACCCGTTAAGTAGTTCACCCCTCATCTAATGGGAACAGCAAGGTATTATAAAGATTTACATAGAGGAGCAACAATAGCTCCCTGTTGAAAAATGATCCGACTGGCTCTGTCAGACGCAATCAAGGTGCGAACAGAAGCAGCAAGATTGAATCTTCTGTTTTGGTGTTAGTGAGGAGCAGCCAGCAACCTCCTCGGTGCAGAAGGTAGCAGTGAGGGAAGAAATAGGAGACACATGCATAAAAATGCTTATTAAAAATATGCCGTTTCCAAAAAAAAATTATACTATTCTTTTAGAGACTTCATGGCATCACTTTGAGCAGGTGAGTCTAGTCACACATCTCAGAAGCATGAGGAAGAAGAAAGACATTCATGGGAAGGGGTTGATGACAATGACATTGAAGGTTTATTGGACAGGTAAAACATGTTGCCCATGTAGACGTAGTGTTCACTATACAAGAGGTTATGGAGATAAGGAAAGGGAGCAGTCTATGTACCTACGTGATGTGTGGAGACCTGGTGGTCTTAGATCCAGGGCACCATGCTATCCAGTCACTAGAAAAACTGAAGGCAACAGTTGAAGTCTAAAGGCAGCATTATTTCTATTTTTCCTCTTTTTTTTTTTTTTAAACAATACAAGGGACAAGTGCAGCAGCAAGGAGAAGCTAACAAGTAGTTCCCTTTCTTCTCCTTGCCTGAATTAACTGTGTCCATGTTCCCCTCTAGACCCAGTCCAGACAGTCGGAGAAAGGCCTTTCAACACTGTATTACAGGCTTGTTACTAAAATAGTCTACACATACTTCTGTGTGTGACTTCAGAGGCTTTGTTTGGAAACAATGGCTTTAGCCCTGACAGTGTCTTTAGGGAGACGTTCTGCTCTCTGTGTGCAAACGGGAGAAAGACAGCTTTGTGGTTGAGCCATGGAC
>CABHPH010153791.1:0-15437 GCA_902168325.1 Peromyscus nudipes
TCTCAGTCCTCGGGGGAGGCTTTGCCCTGGAGGAGGTGGGAATGGGGCGTGGGCTGGAGGGAAGGGGAGGGGGGGAGAACAAGGGAATCCATGGCTGCATGGCTGATATGTAGAACTGAATGGTATTGTAAAATAAAAAAAATAGATAAATAAAAAAAGAGAGAAGGAGGACAAGGGCGAGAGAGGGAGATAGAAGAAGAAAGAGAAATCCTTTTGTGGAGGAAAAGGAAAGGACAATAACAATATACTTCACCAACTTTACCAACAAAAAGAGACACTTCCCCATTGTGTACTCTGCACCCTTGATCATATATGCAGTTTTTATTTCTCGACTCTCTATTCTGTTCCATAAGTCTATATGTATGTGTCTGTAGACTTTGTATATTTGTAGCCGTGTGATATGTTTTGAAATGTGACCCACATCTTTGCACTTGGTACTTAAAACTATTTTGGCTATTCAGAGTCTTCCACAAAGCTAAATGGACGTTAAGATTTTGTTGTCGTCCTATTTCTATTTATAAAAATGCCATTAGAATGTTGATGGTCATTGTGTATATAGTCATTTGTAAGTATGCATCTCTCAAGAAGATTCCTTTTGCAGGGGTCCTAAAAGTTTCCCCGTCACCTGTATATAGGTCAGATTTGTCAGAAGTTGAAGTTCTCAAAGCATCCCTGGAACCTGTCCAAAACTGAATACAACAAGAGTGAGAACCTGAAGATTTCACCGCCACACCCTCCATTATGCTAGTCAGTTAAAGTTCGCAAACTGCCCTAGCACAGACTTTGGATGTAAACAACCACATTAGAAATGGAGAAAAGGGACCTGGACAAGGCTCCACCAGAGCACTGCATTTGGCAGCAGGGCAGGCCTGGCAGGTAAAGCATATGCTTAGCATAGTTGAGGCCCTGGGTTCAAATTCTACCAACCCCAACCTCCCTCCAACATCATGCTCCCCCAGCCACTTCACAGTGGTATAAAAGAAGCCTGCAACTGCTTTTCATTTATTGGCCCAGAATTTAACATTATTTATTTATTTATTTGCGTGTAGACTTGATCTCATAACCATTGCCATGTGGCTTAGGAAACACTGGGTTGCTTAAAAAAAAATCACACAGTAAAGCTGTTTCAAGTTCACAGTCTGCGACAGCCCCTTTGTGTATGAGTCCACAATCGATACAATTACTCTGACAAAGATTACTCCCTATTATTTACATGTGTTGAGGCTCCTGAGAGCTATTTATTCCAGCATACGTCTGAAATGAATTATACATTTTTAAAGAAACAGTTTTTTGGTAATACCCTTTCAGGGTAACTGGTGTGAAAGGCATCCCAAACCCAGCACACTGGGCTTCCCTTTATTTCAAGGTCAGCTATGAAGAGAGTTTTGTTTCTAATTGAGTTAGAAATGGCTTGTCTTCCTATCTCATTGGATGTCCTTGGTCGAAGATAATTTCTACTTCTCAGTTAATAAATCCAGGGTCAAATATCATATCCACTGGCCCTCCTGAGACAACCCTCTCAAGGAACAAACCCTCTGCCTCCCCCCACCACCACCTCCAACTGAAGCTGCATCGTGGTCACATGAACATTTGATCCATCTTTTCCATTCCCTAAACTTTAGAAAATGCTTCAAGGCTGAGACTGAACTTTTCCCTGGAAGAATCATTCTTACTAATGAAAATCTGTGCCAAATCCACACAAACGGTGGAGGAGGAAAAAATGCTAGCAGAGGCAAAAAAGGGAACCGCCCAGTGCACACTTGCACACACACACACACACACACACACACACACACACACACTCACAAAACCAAGAGGCAATGACTTGAATGTGGCAGGCACTTATAGACTGAAAATACAGTGGGATCCTGACAACAGTGTCATGACGGAGTCTACCACAGACGTCGCATGCCTTATGTCCTGTGAGTCTCTACAAAAACAACCTGCTATTTCGAGCACAGCTTTGGGCAAGAAGGTGGCTTGCATTGCAGGGGGTTATTAATTAACATGACAGCAGAGCTGAGCAGCTCTTTGGCTAGCTGTCAACAGTGTCCCACATATGTAAACAATCCACAGTTTTAAAAGGCTCTCTGTTCTTCTAGACTTCATCCCCTTGACAATGCTCATAACTCCCTGTTCTGAGATCTCTTCCAAGTCCCACATTTGTGATTAGTGGGCAGTCTGAAAGCAATGTTCTTTCCAATCACCTCTTCCCACGTCTCACCACAATAAAAAGCATTCTAGAAATGAACTGTGTTATGTTCTTCATGACAGGGGCACCACTGTCAGTTTACCTTACCCTTACCTTAGCCAATCTTAAGCTGCTGTAACCCCTGAACATCCACTCACATTTGATGTTGAAGGTGCATTTTTAATAATTTTTTAATTCTTTTTTGGCAATGGGTTAGAGGCTTCCTGGTTTTCTCCCTAGAGTTTCAGCACCGACCAGAAATATTTTGTTAAGATTTGCTACAAGCGAAAGGCTTTTACTCCCTCACTAAAAGATTGGAAATTAAATCCATATCACAATATTTATTTTAGTGAGTGGCTAGCATTGGCAGAAGCAGAGAGACTTTGTTTATGGATTTGTGTTTTCCTCCCTTGGGGGCTTTCTTTTCTTTTCTTTTTGCATATTTTTAATTGAAATATAATCACAACATTTCCCTCTCTCAATTTTCCTGCCTTTCCTCCCATGTAGTCCCCTCACTTCCTCTCAAATTCATGACCTCTTTTTCTGAATTATACACACATGCACACACACACACACACACACACACACACACACACACAGCCTGCTCAGTTCTGTAAGTGTTACTTGTATGTACATGTTCAGGGCTAACCGCTTGGTGTTGGATAATTGATTAGGAGGCTCATCCCTGGGGGAGACTAATTCTCCCTCAGCAGCCATTAGTTGCCTGTAGTTTTTTGTCTGGGGCAGGGCCCCATGAGACTTCCCCTTTCACACTAGCATGTCCATTGGTGTTCTCATTGTTCAGGTCTTGTGTAGGCAGTCATACTGCTGAGGTATTATGAGTGGAGCTTCCCTGTCATTTCTAGCGGATGGTCTTGAAGCTGACTTCCTGGTTCTCTGGCTCTTAGAATCTTTCTGCTCCTTCCTCTACCAAGTTCCAGGAGCCTTGGGGCTGTGATTTAGATGTATTGATTGGGCATCGGAACCTCATGGTTAGTTAGCTGTTCTCTGAAGTTTGATCAGTGTACCTTTCTTTGTTATGGTCTCTGCCTGAAATGTGAGGAGCCTTAGACATCAAAACTAGTGTTACATAACAACTCTGTATCACTTAACAAAGGGACATGTCCAAGAGATGCAGTAAACACTTGTGGTTGATTTATTGTGTACCCTAATAAACTTATCTGGGGATCAGAGAACAGAACAGCCACTAGATTAGATATAGAGGCCAGAAAAGGGTGGCGTACAGGCCTTTAATCCTATCACTTGGGAGGCAGAGATCCATCCAGATCTCTCTGAGTTCAAGACCACATTGGAAACAGCCAGACATGGTGGCACACACCTTTAATCCCAGCACTTGAGATCTCAAGTCTTGCTTGGGAAAGACACACGCCTTTAATCCCAGGAAGTGATGACAGGAAGCAGAAAGGTATATAAGGTGTGAGGACCAGGAACTAGAGGCTTTTAAGCTTTTAGGCTTTTAAGCAACAGTTCAGCTGAGATCCATTCCGGTGAGGATTCAGAGGCTTCCAGTTTAAGGAAACAAGATCAGCTGAGGAGTTGCAAGGTGAGGTTGGCCCTGTGGCTTGTTCTGTTTCTCTGATCTTTCAGATTTCACCCCAATATCTGCCTCTGGGTTTTTTATTAATAAGACCATCTAGCAATTTGTGTTGCAAACACTAAGCAAAGCAGGTTGTTGCTGGGGGAACACAGTACATTGTTCTACATTCAACTCTGTGTGTGTGTGTGTGTGTGTGTGTGTGTGTGTGTGTGTGTGTGTGCGCGCGCGCGCGCGCGCGCATATACTTCAAAATAAAAGTATAACATAATACACGCATACCCAGTAGCATGGTCATTTATTATTGCCAAGTGTGGAGTGCTGTCACACAGTTGTATGTGCTGTAGTTTCACATGATAGTAGAGTGGGTTGGTTGATAGCACATCATGTGAGGAACATGGTGTACTACAGTGTTACAAAGGCCCTGTCGCCAGACAACAGGAACTTTTCAACTTCATTATAATTCTAAGGGACACAATGTCACAATGTCAGTGTGGCCTGTCTCTGACTGTATTTAGAGATGTTTAGAGATGATCCAACAATATAATACACACAATACACACATACACACACACATACACACATGCATGCACACACGCATGTACACATGCACACTTACACATACAGAATAAAATCATCCATGAGTTTGCTTCAGTGTTATGATAAAATTTTGGTAGAATTGGAATTTGAAAATCACTCAACAAATGTGAAGATTTTTAGAACACCAGCTAGCTCATTTTCACAATTAAGTCGCGTCCATGTGAGTCAAGGAGCACTAACAAGAAGGAGTGTCCAACTCAACTGCTGCTGAGATGTGTGATCTGGACAGCTATAGCACCCCTCAGAGCCTAGAGAGTGGCAAGCGGCCTCTCAGCAGCTCAGCCGCTGCTCCCGGAAATCCCAAGTCCATGAGGACAGCCTTTCAGTGCGGCGAGTGATGTACACCAACCTCAATGCAAAGCCCAGACCACACCGTCTGCTCCTTGCACCACAGAGCAGGGAGCACTTCCCTGTGGGACACATTAGATTGAGCAGAGGCTGCTATCTGGTCCCTTCATTCTTCCTGTGCCAAGTCACCAGCAGCCAAGGAAAGAAGGTCCACACTGTCAGAAGTATGATCAGTACAAAACCTTGACAGCATCCAGTGCAGACAGAGGACAGATATCCAGATGTGCTGGGACACTTTCTGGTGACACCTTGCTAACTGATGGTAATCGGACAGATGCAATGATAATGTTAGGGCAAACAGGGGTCCGGAGCTTTTAGGAAGGAAGAACTCCTAGTCACATCCCTTTGACCAAGCAAGGAGTAATCCATGGACAAGAGACTCCAGAGCTTGTAGAAGATAGATCATGTGGTCCCTAAACCACTTGTGGCAGAAGAGCTGGGGTTCCACCCTTCTCCTTAGAGGTTGCCTCAGGACAAAACAGCAATGAATCAGAGTCCTAGGGGAGCAGTTTCTAGATAGGATAAAACTTATGGGAGGCAACGGCCCAAGAAGCACAAGGCCTGCAGGATTAGTTTCCTTGGGTGGCCATAGTAAAGCAGCCAAAATTAATCAGCCTGAGACAATATAAACTTATTCCATCAGTCTTGTGGTGGGGAGGGGGGGGTATGGTGGGGAGAGGAAGAGGTGGCTGTATGCTGTAGGATGCTTTCTGTTTACTGTGTCTGTGGCTCCCATTGGATAATAATAAATAAAAAGCTGCATCAGCCTTTGGCATGGCAGGATGGAGCTAGGTGGGAAGATCCAAAAGAGATAGTGAGAGAAGAAGGGTGGACTCTAGTAGACACCAGCCCACCGCCAAAGGAGCAACAAGATGCCAGCAGACCGGTAATGCCACGGTCACGTAGCAACATACAGATTAATAGGAATGGGTTAATTTAAGATGAAAGAGCCAGCTAGCAAGAAGCTAAAGCCATACGCCATACAGTTTGTAATTAATATAAGCTTCTGAGTAATTATTTTATAAGCGGCTATGGGACCATGGATGGGAGAGATTCATCTGGACTGCTAGGCAAGGCAGGACCAGAGAAATTTCCAGTTCACATGGGTGCAGGTGTATGAGCAAGCACAGAAACCAGAAGACAATACCAAGTGTCCTGCTCTATCATGCTCCACCTGATCTCTTGAGACTGGGTTAGAACTGAGCCTGGAACCAGGCTGGTAGCCAGAAAACCCTGGTGATTCTCCAGTCTCTGCCCATCACAGCACTGGAATTATGCGTGTGCTTGGGGCCACACAAGGCTCTTAATCTTGGTCTGGGAAGACCATACAAGGCTTTTGTCCTGTGTCTGGGATTTGAGATCAGGTCCTCTTTCCCAGGAAATGCTCTTATCAGCTGAGACATCTCCCCAGCACCTCACTCAGTTCTTCATGCCACAAATCAGAAATAAAATATCACCAGGGCTAAGCACTCGCTAGAGCAGTGGTTTTTCATTGTCTGGGTCTTGACCCCTTGGAGGCTGAATGATCTTTTCACAGAGGTCACCTGAGACCATTGGAAAACACAGATACTTACATTGCGATCCACAGCAGCAGCAAAAACAGAGTTATAAAGTAGCAACAAAAATAGTTTTATAGTTGGGGAGCTCACCACAACATGAGGAACTGTATCAGGTTGCAGCGTTAGAAGGCTGAGAACCACCACTCTAGAGGCTTAGAGGAGCAATCTTTGGACATTTCTTGGCTTGTAGCAGCAGATTCCTGGCCTCCATCTCCCCCTGACCTTCTTCTGTCTCAAGCTTCCCTTTCCTTTGCTCTATAATACCAGTCAGTGGAATTATCCCAAAGCCAGTATGACCTCAAGTCCAGAGCCTTAACTTATATCTGCAAAGCCTCTATTTCTCAATAGGAGCGAGGATGCTGGAGATGCGTTATGATAAATGGTAGGTGCACTCCAGACTCCTGTACAGAGCACCAGACACCAATTCCTCCAGGTGGACGCTGAAATCTACCTGGGGTTTGCCCTTAGCCAAGAGCAATGCTGTGCCCCTTCCTAAAGGGCAGCACCATCAGTCAGCTGAAGACAGATGTGAAGCCTCTTTCCAGCCAGAGAATTCTCTAAAGGAGAAGCCAAGATCACTGCTATGTCTGTAGTCTATATGGCATTTCACCATCCTCTGAACCTAGCCCTGATCAACATACTCTCTTCCAGGTGCTGCTCCCAAGAGCACCCACGATACACTCCCTCCACTCAACTCTTCACTTCAGTGTGTTTCCAGAGAACACGACCCTGAGCCCCCAAACCCTTTGCTCATCCACTTACCAGCTGGGGAACCCTAGACAGTCACTTACCAGCTCTGTTCTGAACTCTTCCCCTCACAGGATAATAGACACTAGATGCCAGAGTAATATGTGACACTTAGGAAGCATTTATTAAGACTTCTTCAGACTACTATTGTGAGCATGTTTTCTTCTGTGGGAAAAATACACATCATAGAATGAATTTTTATATTAATATTGCATTATTTCAACTTTCTTTAAGTTATAAATCAGTAGAACAATGGTTTATAGGTTGTTGCCATTTTTATTGTTCTAATATTCCAATTATAATAAAATTAATGTATTACTATTTTAAAGCCACCATCACCTTAGCATAATTGCCAAATTAGCTATTTTTTTCAGCAAGGAAGTGAAATAAATGGTTTCTATATTTCTTATAAATATCAGAGAAGGGGCTGGAGAGGTAGCTCATCAGCTAAGGTCATTGGTTGCTCTTCCGGAGACCTGAGTTCAGTTCTCAGCACCCATGTCAGGCAGATAACAACCATCTGTACCTCCAGTTCCAGGGCATAGGATGCCTCTGGTCTCCATGGAAACCTGTGCACACAAGCACATATTCACCTGCAGATATATACTTACACGAAACTTAAAGTAAAAAAGTGAATCTTTAAATTTCAAAGAAATGAGTGATCTAACTCCTTCAATACACACATATATGTTTTCTAAACTTAATACACCAAATCCCTCCAAATAAAAAAGGGAAAAATGCCCCTTACACAGAAGGCGTGGTATTTCAGAACAGCTTAAAGTCTTAAAGTGTATACCTCACTAAAGTATTAAAAGAACTCAACTGAGTTTTTCTCAGCAAGGCTATAAATTAATCCTTGGAGAGCAATATAAAGAGTAGATTCATTTAGCTGATAAGCTTAATGTGCTGAAATCTTAAAGGAATAAATTAGCCTCACGTTTTGGATTTAATGCAGCTGTATCTTAAATTGGTTTTCCTTGGGATTAGTATGTATCATTCAGGACCAAATCAAATCTCATAATTTGTTAGGACCACAAGAGTAGTACATCAGTGCAAACAAAGAAAATTAATCCAGCATACAGAGGCCCTTATATAGTACATGTCTCCAACTAGGTAAAAGCCAGGCTGAGGACACTATCTGCTGGATTACCAGGTAGCTCTAAGAAATAGCTACAGCTTTTTAATAAGCTAATGTTTTAAGTAACATAATGCTTTAACAATATTATGTTTAACCTGCCGAATTATCCTTCAACATCTCTATTATTATCCCATTCTCCAGATGAATGAGGTTCAATGTATACACAATACATTCACATTGCATATGAAAAATGCTAATGAATAGGAAAATGTGAATTAAGCCAACGTGAGCTATTGCCCCACACTAGTAAAAAAGGCTGTCATCAAAAAGATAAAATTCATCAAGTGCTGGACAGCTTGTAGGAAAGGGAAGTTCTTGCACTGTGTTAATGGAAATGGAAATTAATATTGACATTATGGAAAGCAATATGGAGGTCTCTCAAAAAAATAAGAAGAGTACTATAATATGATCCAGTGATGTCACCACAGGACATATGAATATGTGTACATATATGTATGTATTTGCCTTTGTATGCCAAAAAATATTTTATTGCAGCACTGCTTACAGTAGCAATGAAATGGAAACAATCTGAGTGCCATCAACTGAGTAATATACTTTAAAATGTGATATAGATGTTAGATAGATAGATAGAGAGAGATAGAGAGATAGAGAGATAGATAGATGGATGGATGGATGGATGGATGGATAGATAGATAGATAGATAGATAGATAGATAGATAGATAGATAGACAGATAGATAGCTATCCAGTTAAATACTATTTGGCCACAAAAAGATTGAAACCCTGTCATTTACAAGCTGGAAATCATAGTGTTAAGAGGACTAAGCCAGGTACAGAAAAAGGTAGAGCCTAAAAAGCCAACTTGAAGCTGAGAAAAATAATAGTTACCAGAGGCTGGGGAGGATGAGGGCTGAGGATAGATGGGGAAAGCTTGTCAACGGTGCTCAGTAAAACTTACACATCAGCCAAGAGCTTGGGTGTGCTAGTGCACACCACAGTGACAGTAGATAATAATGCACTGCACTCTCCAGTAGAGAAGGGGATCTTCAGTGTGTTCACCATAAAGAAATGGTGTTCAAGGAAACATGTATGCTCCACCAGATTTATTTGAACATTATACAATGCACAAAGGTGCTGAAACATCACACACTGCCACACTAATAGAATTTTTTACTTCTTTTGCATCCATCAAAAATCACAGGTAATTTAAATTTTTAAAAAATTCAGAGCAATTCAGACTCCCGCGTATCTGCACTCTCTCCACTTGCCGTCTCCCACTGAGCACATAACTATTAATAAGTCAATTCATATTCAGCTTAAAAGGTTTTGGGAAAGTGCTTCATGATACTGGCATTCCTCCAAAACCAAGCAGAACGACATCTCCTATGATTATTCCTTTGTTTTTAAAGTTTTGGATTGGTTTATTTTTCAGGCTCAAGAATAGACGGAATCAACTTGAAAGCTAAAATACCGCTGTCTCTGGAAGCACCCAGCCAATATTGTTTATAACAACGAGAGCTGTGCAGAGTTGGGATAAAGGACTGAACAGCACATTGTTAACTTGAGGCATTTAAAAAACAAGAACACGCGGGTGACAGTTTTGCTAATAGGCAACCTTTGTGGCTTTATACTCTTGACAACAGCAAAGAGGCCCTGACAACGACCATGTTTTTTACATGAAATGAAAAGATCTGTCTGGAAATAAATTGCAACTACAACCTCCCCTCTCCCCCCCAAAAAAAGAATATTTACTTTCTCCCTGCCTCAAAAGGGTCATTATCATGACCTTGCTGCCTGTCAGAAAGACACAAGATCATGCAAGAGTTCACACAGACTTTACTGTCACCATGTGAGATCTGCCCAGTTCCAGAAGCCACCAACAGTCATGAGGAGGACATCCTGCATCAGATCATTTCATCAGATTACTGAACAAATTTTCCAATTACTGTGTGCTCGGCATTTTGGGAAGCATCTACCAGTGAGTAGGATGGATGCCTCTGCCAGCATCCCAGAAAGCTAATCAGAGGCAAGGAAGCAGATGCTGAGCTATTACCTAGGCCAATACTGCCAAAGAGAGTTACTGCGAAATGTATATAGTGCGCAGGTGTTTAGAAGAGGAAGAGTAAGCTAGCAGCTGGGGTGGGGGAGCTCTACACAGCCAAGGAAACAGTCCTAAGGGGTGTGTGTGTGTGTGTGTGTGTGTGTGTGTGTGTGTGTGTGTGGTAGTTGGATGGAACTGAGGAACTTGAGCATGTTTTGCAAGCTTTCTAAGGCCCCCACAGAAGCAGTAATTTTAAAGAAATAAGGTTAGCCGAGGGAAGGATATCTGTGGCAAAGGAGAGGGACAAGCACATCCTCAAGGTATGGACCAGAGTGTACTAGTTAGCTTAGTCAGGCTACCGTAACCAAGTCCCACAGCCCAGGTGGCTGAAGCAATAGACATTTCTTTTCCAGATTGATAGGCTGGAAGGCCAAACTCAAGGTGTCAACATGATGTGGTTCTGGCGAGGGCTACTTCCTGATTTGCAAACATCTGTCTTCTTGTTGTAGCTTTGCACAGCGGGAATATCCAACTCTGCCATTTTCCTCTACTTACTCATAAAAACACTAATTCCATTATGTAGGCCCCATACTCATGACCTTATCTAACCCTATTTCCCTTTCCAAAGCCCTGTGTCCAAATACCATCACATTGGGTGTAGAGTACCTTAACATATATGAATTTGGTGAGTGAATAAAGTAGAGTAGAAGTCTATGGGGAGAAAGCACAATATGGCTTTGCAAGATACGGAAGGATGGGGAAGACTGCCTTGAAAGAAGGATACAGAAGATAAGATGGAGTGGGGGAGGATTTTGAAATTAATTTTACAGGCAGTGCAAAGCCAGGCAAAGTTTTAAACAAGAGAGAGGTAATTAAAGCTGAGCTACAGGCAGTTTTGAAAGACAGTCATTGTCAAGGAGAATGTGTTTTGTCTGAGCTAGGACAGGCAAGCAATGCCCTTAGAAACAGTCATGAAATACTTGGTTTCCAAAGCCTTGACTTACAAAAGGAGACAGAGCAAAGGGAAAGACAAATTTCTTTCTCTTTTGTTTTCTTTGTATTTTAGACACGGTCTCGTTATGTAGCCCAGACTAGCTTCAAATGCATGATCCTCCTGCTTCAGCCTCCTAAATTCTAAGACTAGAAGCATGCACTAACATACTCAGCTTGAATTTCTCCTTAGATGAGTGCTCCTTGGAGCATTAGAACTCAGTCTGAATTATTTTCAATCATCTTAAGAGGTTCTTTACACTGAAGCTGAGCTTGCTAAGGATTGATCTTCAAATGACCACAATGAACAGATTTACTTCGTGACTCCACTAAACTCAGATGTGATGGGGAATATCATCAGCTAGTTCGTGGAGCTGGCTTCTCTTCCTGCATTTTCATGAAGGATTACCAATTCTCTAACCAAAATCCTAGAACTGTAAATACATGGAGTTATCCGTTATTCTTGGGCGAAACTGAAAGAGACTTCTGGTTTAAACGCTTCAGCATTTACCCCCCTCGTAAGCACCCTGAACCAGTTAGCCTTTGCTGCTGTGTGCATGTATTTTCAAGTTCAAAGCATGCTGAAATCATTTGTGGCTTTAGGAGACTACTGAAATAGGCACTGAATGGAAATGTTTAAAGCTGCCAAGAGAGCACGTCTCCTTGGATACTGCCAAACATTAACTGATAAACTGCCCTTCCTGTCACCTCTGTCCTTTATGCTGGACACTAGCAGAGGCCGTGGAAGTAGGGCAGACACAACCATGAAAATGGGATCCTGCACAAGAAAGGTGCCATTAAAAAAAAAAAAAACTTCTTGTAAGCTGAGTCCAGGAAATAGGTCGGCCAGAGTTGAAATATTGTACTATTGTTTATGCCTAATGCAACAGAGCTGTCTTTGTATTATTTTCAATTCATACTTAAAATAATCGTACTTCAAAGGAAAGTACACAGTGCATAAGCTCAGAATGTCACTCTTAGGGACCAGACGAGCCAATCTGAGTATCAACACTAACTTCCTCTAGGTTTCCAAAAGCAGAAATTGGAGGCATATACTGCCTGAAATGTTTCCAAGGAAACAACCTAGAAGAAGTTAAACTCCACCTAAGTCCATCTTGTAGCAAGGCTACAAATAATGTTTAATCTCTTCAGACCACATTGACAACAATAGCTAAATCCGCAAACTTCTTTAAAATCCAGCACAAAAGCAATTGCAGAATTGTCTGAACAAGAAAATAAAATCTTTCAAAGGTGGTGGGCAGCCCTCTGTATGGAACAGCAGTTTTAATTAGCCATCATCAAAACCCAAGTGATCCTGAGTGTGCGCCGCTCTTCCCTCTTTGCTATTCTCAGGAGAAGACAGGAGAACACAGCCACTCTCTCACTCCTTCTTGCTTTACCACATACACTTCCTCAAAGCCCCACACAGATGGCCCTCTCTCGTCTAAGACTGTGTCTGACGTCTGATGTAAGCCATTGATATCACCAATGCAAGTCCGACACAACTAAAAGACCAATCAGGTGTTCTAGACAGACAAAGTAACACAGCTTTATAGAGTTGAACAAAGGCAACATAAAAGAATGCAACACATCTTTGCATCATTCAACAAATATTCCACCACATAAATGAAGGTAACATGTCTTAGATTAACATTCCATAACACCTAACTATATTTGGGACTATATTCTGAAATACTGTGTCAAGTGAGGGACAAGATTGTGTCATTGACTTTTTACGTAACTAACCATCAGAACTTTTTAAAAGGACTGATTTTCTTTCTTCTACTCTCTCTTTGCACCTTCATATGACTAAAGTTTGAGTGAAAGTAGACATGATGGCCCTCCTTCCTGGGTCTCTCCATGCTCAGGAGCTGCTCCACAAACTGCCTGACCATCATCACGTTTAATCACACACTAATCCTACAAGGTAGATCCTGGTATCACCCCTATTTTATGGGTGAAAAACACTGAGGCTCCCAAAGCTCAGGACCTTGCTCCAGAGAAGGCCGGGAAGGGACAGAGCTAAAATTTAAATTCACGTCTGTCTGACTCCACAGCCCCAGCTTTTGCTCCCCGGAATGCTCTTTTTCCGCTCAAAGCAAGGACACATGGAAGTAATAGGGACCTGCAAAGTTCTTCCTCCTCCACCTAAAAGCTTCTGCATACTTCATCAGCAGGCTAGCAGAGATATGCCTGTTGACAGGAAAATGGTAAATCCTACAGTGAATTTAACAATCTGGGCTTTTAAGGAAGAAACTCGGGGAAGAACTGCTAAGAAAGACACAATGTCCTCCTGCATAGGTGAGACAGGGCTGTAGGCATCACTGCCGCACAGAATTTCTAAAGTAGCAAGGTTATTCAAACAATAATCAAGACGATGCCGTGGCTCTGTATATCATTTCTTACATTTTCTTCCCAGCTTCCTGACTCCAGCAGATGTGACTGAAGACATCCCCTGCTCACGGACTAAACCAGGGCAATGGGTCTACTTCAACAGACGCTAGACACTGAACAGACAGAACACAGATTTCCAGAAATCTTATATCAATGAGAAGTAGTCTTAACATATGACCAGAGCTAAGTGAGGAGGGGGAGGCCACAAGAAGCAGACATCTGTCATTACAAGGCACTGAGAGAAGTAGCTGAGCCAATGGAGGTACAGAGCAAAGGCAGAAGAGAAAAATGTAACAAAGAAATCAAGTCAGAATAAACAGAGATCAGATGTCAAGTCTGAGCCCGCGTGGTGGTGGCGCATGCCTTTAATCCCAGCACTCGGGAGGCAGAGGCAGGTGGATCTTAGTGAGTTCGAGGCCAGCCTGGTCTACAGAGCGAGAACCAGGAAAGGCACAAAGCTACACAGAGAAACTCTGTCTCAGAAACAAAAAAAAAAAAATGTCAAGTCTGAACTTGGATGGGCTTGATTGGATGGACAAAAATACCATAGTCCTCAGGGACTAGACTGTGTGGAGATGAACAGGAGGAAGTTTCCTTCTGCAGGGTTCTACTGAATAGGAGAAGTGATTAGCCATACAAAGAGCCAGATGTTATGCTGAAAGAGAAAGACATTAAGAGAGAGGCTAGAATAAATACAAGAGAATTACCCAACAGAGTTGAGACCCCACTTGATGTCACACAGTTAAAGTAGAGTCAACGGGACCCTCAGCATTGCTCCAGCAGCCCTCCATAGCACCAGTGTGGTAGGCGGCAGTTTACCCAGAATTATGACACATCTAGGATATACCTAGACTGGTCCAGTATGGCATACATACAGATATCAAAGAGCAAGAGTCAATTTGGGGAACTGAGGAATCCCAGTCAGAGAAGAGGACTTATGGGCAAGAAGAGAAAAAAAATAAGTATCCTAGGACTCTAAAATTCTAGACTCTAAACAGGAGCCCAGGGCCAGTGAGCTGGCTCAGCAGGGGACAGCTTTAGGTAGAGAGATGACTCAGCAGGGGACAGCACCGGCCATGCAAACCTGAAGACCTGAGTTTGATCCTCAGACTGCACAGTCGGAAGAAAGCACCAACTCTGGAAAGTTGTCCTCTGACCCCCAAACATTTTCTGTGGCACATGGATACCTGAAGTCACATACCACAACACACACACATGATAATAAATATTTGTTTTAAAACAGAGCCCAGCTGGGTCTAGGGGCACACACTTGGGACACTGAGAGAGGAAGACCATGGCAAGGTGGAAACCAGTCTGGTCTACATATTAAATTCCAGCCCCCTAGGGATACATAACAAGACTCTACTCTGAAAAACAAAACAAACTCAATCAAAGACTAAGAAGAGTTCCAGGCAGTGACCAGAGACTGGGATGAGTTGAGATTTAAGAGAACCCATAATCTTGGGGAATGCAGTTCTTAGAGTAGAAGCAAGAATAAAATATAACAAAACTGGATCTGTTGAAGGAACAGGACACCAGCTTACCTGCATCACAAGAGTTATCGTGGAGGCAAAAGATTGCTAAAGACTACCAGAGTCTTCAATGCAAATGGGGACCTGGCAAGGTCTACAACAGACAGGGAAAATGAAAGGAAGACACTAGCAGAGCTGGGTGGAGGTGACACAAGCCTTCAATCCCGGTGCTCAGGAGGCAGAGGCAGGTAGCTGTGAGTTCGAGGACAGCCTGGTCTACAGAGCTAGATCCAGGACAGCCAGAGCTACCTAGAGAAACCCTGCCTTGAAAAAACAAAGGAGAAGGAAGAAGAGGAGAAGTATGAGGAGGAAGAAAGGAAGGAAGGAAGAAAGGAAGGGAGGGAGGGAGGGAGGGAGGGAGGGAGGGAGGGAGGGAGGGAGG
>CABHPH010153791.1:15447-39457 GCA_902168325.1 Peromyscus nudipes
AGGGAGGGAGGGAGGGAGGGAGGGAGGGAGGGAGGGAGGGAGGGAGGGAAAGAAACTAGCAGAGCCAGATAATGTGTTTCATTGTGCTCGAGAGGGTGAAGGGGCTTGTCAAATATCTGGGCCATGGGCCATGGGACTTAGGAGAATAAGCAAACAGCCTTAGCGTTGTGGAACCCCTGCCTTTAAACATCAGGAGAGACTCTGCTCCCAGCCCTCATCCTTGGCCCCGTCTCTTCGGTCACTGTCCTCGAGTTCTTGCTCACAGCTTTAATCTTCACCTCCATGTGTATGACGTCAGAGTGTGTGTCCCCAGCCTCGGTTTGACTGTTGTGCTGTGGTCTGAATCTCTAAACAGTCTTCAAGATACCTCTTCCTGGACTACTGGCCAAGGACAACATGTAGGAAACTGAGAGAGAGCATCTCCCAGAACACTTGTTCTTCATCTCTCCTTTCCTCCCACAACACTCCCTGGAAGCAAGGCATCTGCTCTTCTCCGTTTCACTCTTTCCACTATTCCCTCCTCCCAGGTCTTCAGTCCCACTCAGTTCTCCAGGTCGAATGCCCCTCAAGATTTCCTCTCCACTACACCATGTGAATCCCCTCATTCAGGACCTTCCTACTTAGCTTGCCTGATGGCTTCCTTTATACTCTTCAACAAAAACCTTCCCCCAAACCTTACTTATGTATTTTAGTTTGAACTGCCTCCATAGAAAGATGGTGAAGCTCAGGAGGAATAAGAAAGGATAAACCATTCAGGACAGAGAGAGAAAGTGTCTTAGTTACTTTTACATCACTGTGATAAGACACCATGACCAAGGCAACTTGCAGAAGAAAGAGTTTATTTGGGAGCTTATAGTTTCAGAGATGAATCCATGTCCATCATGGCAGAGAGAATGGCAGCAGGCAGGCAGGTTTGGTGATGGAGCAGTATCTGAGAGTTTATACCCTCATCTAAAAGCAGGAGGCAGAGATGGCTGAGAATGTCTTGGGTTTTTGAAACCTCAAAGCCCGCTCACAGTTGCACACTTCTTCCAACAAGGCCACACCTCCTAATCCTTCCCAAACAGTTCTACCGACTGAGGACCAAGCATGAGTCTGTGGGGGCCATTCTCACTCAAATGACCACAAAGAGGAAGGACATTGAGAGAGGAAGAAAGATGATTCGGTGCAGAGCCACCACAGTGCCCACTGCATAGCCCCTTGGTAGGGAAAGAGAAAGCAGAAGCCTATCTGAAAGGTGAGGCAGGTGGCCTGTGAAAGGGACCGGCTCTCCTACCCACAGATCAGCTGCAGGGTTAGTGTGACAGTGACTCCTCTGATGGGATGAGTCAGGAGTGAAGGGAACTCCATTTAACCAGTCTTTCTGACCCCAGGGGTTGTAGCTGGATATCATCTTGGAAGGCAGCCTGTTGTTTAAAACTGAGTTGTCTTTGGAGCCCAAGAACAGGGGACAATCACAAGTTGGGGAGCTTGATGTCACTATGCCAAAGCCTGAGGGACAGAAACAGCTATGTCACAGAAAGGGGAAGAGCAAATACCAGCAAGCTAGAGCGCAGGTGACAAATTTTTCAGCCCAGGTTGTGTGCATAGGGTAAGGTAACTCATTCTCTGTGGCCAGGAGCCTCATCATTTAAGAAGAACCTTGGAGTCTGACAGCACAGAGCTTGAGATCAGCCAGGAGATCAACCTCTGGATCCCCACAGTTCACCACTGTAGAGTCTGAGAACTTAGAAACCACAGCCCTCCAGTACATGTTCAATGCTTACATGGCTTTGACAGTAAGGTGACAGGTCCCCCACCTGTACAGATATTGGTGCTGTGTTTGCCTTCCTGACTCTCACCATACTTGAGAGACATCCTTGGACCCCAGTTAGAATATCAGCTGCCCCAGACTGAACAAACTGGAGTAGAAGGGCCTAACCAGCAGACTGCAACACCAAGTGTGGCCAGCAGAGGCCCCTGGTGTGCGAAGAAGAGAAGCTATTGAAGCGAAGGGAGCCAGCTCGCTAACATCTGTTTAATACAGACTCAGAGCCAGTGTGAGTCACAGGAAAGACAAGAATCTATAAGTTTAGATGACCCCACCCTGCATCCACCTGGCACAACCAGTATTACAGGGCCAGGAAGAAAGTCCTCCACTACTGCATCATCGTGTTTCCCTTGTGGTTCCTTTTTATCTTTTCATAGGACTTTTAGTAGTATTGTTTCTTCTTCTTCTTCTTCTTCTTCTCCTCCTCCTCCTCCTCCTCCTCCTCCTCCTCCTCCTCCTCCTCCTCCTCCTTCTTCTTCTTCTTCTTCTTTTTCTTCTTCTTCTCCTCCTCCTTTTCCTCCTCCTCCTCTTCCTCCTCCTCCTCCTCCTCCTCCTCCTCCTCATCATCATCATCTTCATCCTCCTTTTTCTTTGGAAAGGACATTTTTATGTTTTTCTTTTTTGTTTCTCTTCCTGCAGTTATGTAATTTTGCTTATGCATTTTCTCATTATTTTGTTTCTCATTTTTCCCCTTAGATCTGATAAACTTTGAATAAAGTAGTAGGACCCAAAATCAACATTAAAAACTCAGGAGCTTTTCTATATACCAATTACAAACTCATCAAGTAAGAAACCAAGAAAAAAATCCCATTCAAAGTAAAAGACCTCTATGGTGAAAACTTTAGAACACTGAGGGCAGAAATGTGACCTACAGACTCAATACAATCACCGTGGAAATCCTAACATTCTTCATAGAACTTGAAAAAATGCAAACACTGCACGTAGAAGCCGTGAAGACCCTGAAGAGACAAATCAATGTACCAGGCAGACCCAGGCTGGACATATCACAGTCTCTCATCCCAAAATAGACAAAAAGCATATGACAAAAGCAGCATGGTACCAACACAGGATCAGACTGGTTGACGAGAGTAAACCCACCTGCCAAATTTAATTGAACAGACTGTTTTTAGAAGAAATGCAAATGGTCAGTAAATATTTGGGGAAATTATCTACATCCTTAGACATGGGGAAATGAGAACAAAAACTGCTTTGAGCTTCCATTTCATCTCATTCCAAATGGCTGTCACCACAGAAATAGCAAATGCTGGCAAGGATGTGGCAAAAGAGGAACCGTCATCCACTGCTGGTAGAATGTCAGCTGATGTAGCACTATGAATTCCTATAGTAATTCTGTAAGAATCGAAAACTAGAACGGCGGTATAAGCTAGATTCTCCCTCCCCAGGTCTACACTGGGAGGAATCCAAGCCATCATGCCACAAAGATATTTACACATCCATGTTAATTTCCCAACTATTCACAATAACCAAGACATGAACAAGCCTAGATCCTAACAGCAGATGAATAGATGATGTGGTGAACATGCACACAAGAGAGTTCTATTCAGCCATAAAGAAAGGTGAAATTATGTCATTTTCAGGAAAAACAGATCAAGCAAGATCATCATGTTAAGAGAAATAAGCCAGACTAAGAAAGACAAGTAGAAATTCTCCCATTTGTGAACTCTAGATTTAAATAAAAAATAGCATCTATCTCTCTATCTACACACACACACACACACACACACACACACAGTAGAAGTAGAAGGGCATCTCTGAGGGAAGGGGGAAGGAACCTAAAGGAGGAAGTGGTAATAATAAAGGGAGCGAGGCAACATATCAAATACTGTATTTTTCTCATATGTGAAATCTATCAAATATATGTACATATATGGCATACACATACATACAGAAGTGTAGTGAAGACAATAAGATGAGACATTAATGGGGACCAAATATAGGCAAAATTTAATTATATTTACAAAAATGTACATAAGCTGGGCAGTGGCTGCGAATGCCTTTAATCCCAGCACTCAGGAGGCAGAGCCAGGCAGATCTCTGTAAATTCAAGGCCAGCCTGGGCTACAGAGTGAGTTCCAGGAAAGGCTCCAAAACTACACAGAGACACTCTGTCTCAATAAAACAAAAAAACTGTGCATAAATATGAAAATGGCATAATGAAACTCATTTTAGGTAGGCTAACTAAAAATCATCGATTTTCTTAAAAAGACTACTTCCCATGGCTTCCCTGCCAGGACCCAGCTCCTTTCCAACTGTTGAGTCCCAGGCACTAACTAGATATCCTCATGTTTGTGACAAAGCCCACCTGATCTACTTTCAAACACACATTCCTTTTACATCAAGGTTTCAACTCAGTAAGATTCAAATAGCCTGACATTTGAAAAAGTGCATGCATATATTTATGTAGTTGTATATATGATCTAACTAATTTCCCCGACGTGCTATGAAAACATAAATCACTTCTGCCGTTGCTCATTTTTAATTTATAAGGCAAGGGCCCCATTAGAAGTCCTGGTGTTTAGTTGTTAATGAAGTTAATTTATTGTCAGATTTCAATTCTCCGAGGAAGGAAATCTTACTGATCATAATTTTCCAAGGCCTTCCTGAGTTACTCTCTGTGGAGATGGCCATCCTGAGGAATGCACCACACATCTTTATACACACACAAAGGCCTTCAGCCACAGCGGGAAGAACTCGCCACTGGCTGTCAGTAAACATGTGCATATCATGGTAGGAGGCCTCTGAATTGCTGTGTCACCTCCAAGTTCTCTAATATGTCACCTTCTACCAGAAAATGTCATTTCTCTCCTATCTTTATATCACGTGTTAGACAAATTGCAGCATTCTGTGTATGAGGCACTGTGGCCAGAAAAGTCAGCAGAGATTGTGAATGGCTGTCTTAGTTAGGGCTTCTATTACCATGAAGAGACACCGTGACCACAACTCTTATTAAAGGACAATATTTATTTGGGGTGGCTCACTTCAGTCCATTATCATCGTGGTGGGACATGGTGCCATGCAGGCAGACATGGTGCTGGAGAAGTAGCTGAGAGTCCTACATATTGCAGGCAACAGGAAGTGGTCTGAGACACTGGGCAGTATCTTGAGCATATATGAGACCTCAAAGCCCACCTCTGCAGTGGCACACTTACTCCAACATGACCACACCGACTCCAACAAGGCCCTACCTCCTAATAGTGCCACTCCCTTTGGGGGCCATTTTCTTTCAAACCATAACAATGGCAAAGTCAGAAGTGGCATCTGAGGGTTATGACTCTAGGTGAAGTTCATCTCAATATAAGGACCAAAGTGCACTAACTGTGAAACAGAACAAGGACTCAGGTGCCCTGTAGACCACAGTCATGCCTTGACTCCCTGAGAGTGGCTTGACGGTAGCACTCCATCTAACTTTGGCTGGTGGTGGCTCTAAAGTAAGGGACCTCAGGACCTGTGACCAACCACACCTAGGCCTCCATCACCACTTGCCTGACATGACTTTGTCCCTCACCAAGAGCTGCATAATATTAACTCCTGCAGCAGCAACTCCTCCGGTAAGCCCTACTGAGAGATTTCGTCAGATTCCTTGGCATAGGCCAGAAAGTCTACAGGGAGATACGACAGACTTCTGAAAACAAAAATATCTCAGCATCCATTGCCACAGCACAAGGAGCCACTAAAACTCACAACACAACTTAGGTTTGCTCCGTATCCATCTTTCCACACAAAGAGCCTCATTTTTTGTTTAGTCCTGTTTTTTGCTGTTTCAATTTAAAAAAAAAAATATTGATTTTATCTCATTAGGTGTCTTCATCTCCGTAATTATCATTTACTACTATTTATTAATACATAAGGTGCATGTATTAATACATAAGGCCAGGGAAATGGCTCAGCAGGTATTGTTGGCTGTGCAGCCTGATGACCTGAGTTCAATCCTGGGAACCCACATAAGAGGCCAGATGCAATGGCCCCCTCCTGTGATTTCAGCACTCTCTATTGTGAGATATGAGGTGGACACAGGAGAATCAGATGAAACCTTGTGGGCTAGTACACAGAGCAGCAACAGAGACAAAAGAGACCTTGCCTCAAAACAAGGCAGAACTGAAAATCTGCCCTCTGACCATCACACACATGCTGTGCATGCATTCACCAGTACAGTCACACATCTGCATGTGCATACACACACAAAAAAAAAACCCGTATCATGCATTGCACACTTCCTATGAGTTAAGAATTGCTCTAAACATGTAAGTATTGGGTTATCATTCACAAAACAAGCAAACTGGTGCTGTTGCTATCTATATTTTGTAGATAAGGAAATGAAGGCCCATATCCCAAAACTACATGGCTGGTAAGAGGTATACCAGATATTCAGACTCAGGTACCATGATCCCAAGGTCCATATTTTCTGTCACTGTGTAGTGTCATCATATTCATAGTTATGAACACTGTCATCATGCATTGCCACTCACTTTTAATCCCAGAGCACAGGCTACAAAGCAGTGTAGTCCAGAGATTCCATGTTACATTTCTTCTTTCAGTGTATACTCAAGTGTGTGTGACCACATTCCACAATTAGGGAAAGTTGTAGTCGGTAAGTAGTTGGGTGGGAGAGGGAAGAAAGCCATTAAGCTCATTCAGAGCCTAAAACAGATCCTCAAAGCCAAGAGCACCTACCACACACAACAGTAACTAAAATGCTAAGCTGTGTAGGCCAAATAACCAGAGATGATAGTTAGTAGGTGATCTAGAAATATTTTGAACATAAGTAAACATGGTTGCCGTGGAAACATCTGCTTCCTGTGAGCAGGTAGCAGGATTCACTTTATCCAAAATAACACACACCGATGCAGACAATAGAAATATAAATATCTAAAGTGGTGTATGCTAAGTAAATATGTGTGTGCAGTCAACAATGAGAGTGTCAGCACCCAGGTGAGGGAGACAAAAGGCTCAGGACAGGCAGTGCAAAGCACTCCTAAGTCCCAAAGAACCAAGACAACTACAGTGATGGAATAAACTTTACAATAAACCTGACACACGTGACAATTAAATGCAGAAGGAAAGGGGGGAGAATCCGGACTAGTCCCCACCCTTCCTGCAGCACCTTGTTTGCTGCATGCATGCTTCAGTACGCTTCTTCTCTAGCTTAGGAGATCAAGAACATTAGAAAGTGCAGATGACTCAAATACCAGTACACTGGATTCCATCAAGGTACACAGAATCCAGCGTTTTTACTTATCCAGGGGAATGATGTAACACACACACACACACACACACACACACACACACACACACACACACACGCGCACAAATAACAGACAAGCATTAAGGAAAGAGGCCACAGAACAAGAAGCCACTGGGTGAATATCCTTGCAAGCTTACCATAGACAAGAAGAGGACATGGAGTGTCAGAGCCAAGGTGATGGCAACAGGTATAAAACACACACACACATACACACACACACACACACACACACACACACACACAGGACATAAGGATATAAGAAATTCTGAAGGTCTTGCCAATTGTGGTCAGACCTAGAGAAATTCAAAGTGTTACTGAGACTGGAAAAAAACCACCTTCCCAGTAGAGTCTCTTATTTCCAAAGTTGGCATGGCTCTTGGTACAAGGCCCTCAAACTGTTTCTCAGGGCCACTTTTGTTCCTGTCCTTACTCTCCCCAGCCATGATCGCTGCACTGCCCTTCACACTTGGAACACTGGTGAGCGGCCTTCCCTTCAATCATGCAAACCCCTGGGCTGGTGTTCAGCAGCAGAGTGCGACTGAAACAAAGCTAGCACATACAGAAAGACTTTGCTACAGACTACCATTAGTCAAAAGGAAACAATTCCCAAAGACACCATGAATTAGAAGCAAGATAACAACAACTTGATCTTTTTCTAGCCGTGGAGCACAGCCTCCCTCCAGCCTGCCCATTGGTCCATGTCCCCCCAGATGGCAGGATCCATCTTTAATGGTCCCTTCTCAGGCACCCCCTCCTATACAGGCTTCTCCAAGGAGACTGTGAGATATACACAGCCTTAATTGGAAATACAAAAACAAGCTTCTCCCCCAATATATTGGCATGGGACATGACATTACTCATCATCCTTCTGATTTTCATGAAGGCACAGCATGACTACCTCCAACTCACAGCAAAACAGGTATACTAACATACCAAGTGAATGAATGCCTCTTTTGAGAAGGAACAATACTAAAATAAGAGTTTCAAATATGAGCAGATTGATGTAAAGGGGGCATTTAGTGGATATTGTATTATTTCCTTGCAGGATATTGAGGAAAGATTTTTTTTTCAGGTTGTTTCTTATTTTGTTTTTGCTCAATTTTTGACAAAAGCGACTTGAGTAGACATGAGTTCTAAAGGAGGTAAGGGAGAAGAGAGAAGAAGGAGGAGGACCATGCATTTAAGTGGAGGAAGGTTAGGTTTGAGATGCCAAATGCATGCAGTCGAAACATGCACCCACCAGACCAAAATAACAAAAAACAAATTAAGGATTAATCTGAAGCTTATAAGAGAGGTTGACCCTTCTGATGGGGAAAAGAGGGTTCTGGGAATGTTGGAGAAGGGAGACAGTAAAGAAAAAAACAGAGAGGTGGAAGGAAGAGTGTGAGGGGGTGGAAGAAAAGAGAAACAGGCAAGAGAGAGGCAGGAAGAATGGCAGTGAGAGAAAAGACTGTGGGGGAACAGGGGGGAAAATGCATCCAGAAAAGAGGAAGTAGGTGGGTGCTGTGGCATAGTCTGTATGTCAAATTGCTCTGATTGGTCAATAAATAAAACACTGATTGGTCAGTGGCCAGGCAGGAAGTATAGGCGGGACTAACAGAGAGGAGAATTGAGAGAACGGGAAGGTAGGAGGAGTCACTGCCAGCCGCCGCCAGGACAAGCAGCATGTAAAGATGCCGGTAAGCCACGAGCCACGTGGCAAGGTATAGATGTATGGAAATGGATTAATTTAAGCTATAAGAACAGTTAGCAAGAAGCCTGCCACGGCCATACAGTTTGTAAGCAATATAAGTCTCTGTGTTTACTTGGTTGGGTCTGAGCGGCTGTGGGACTGGCAGGTGACAGAGAATTGTCCTGACTGTGGGCCAGGCAGGAAAACTCTAGCTACAGGTGGGTACAGGTCCAAAACACTCCAGATAAATGAAGTCACGAGGTTGAAGAGCCCATCGGATGTGGATGAGAAGAACATGTAGAAATGCTGTTTGGAAGGCAGGATTTAGTGCCGTGGCAGAGGAATTTCAGAACGCGAGAGAGGCACCAAGTGGAAGGCAGATGCCATTCACTCAGGAGGCTGATGGGGAAGAGGTGCAGAACACCAGGCTCCCAGCTGTGATGGACCTGCCCACTGTACCCAGCTGTGTCCCAGTACCAAGAACTGCTCTGCTGTGTAATAGGTACTTGGTAAATATTTGTTCCTCTGTGGTCCTTTATTTAACGGATATGGCCGTTTGATTAAATAAATGAGTTAGTGGATGAATTCTCCTGGTTCTTGAGGGGCTACGAAGGAATAGTCTTGGGCCCATGCTTGTGCCACGCAGGCATGAGAGATCTGGTTAACACTGTCTTCAAATTGGCTTCTAAGTAGGGACTGTGAATGCAGTTCACATCACAGCAGAGGGGAGCCTCTTTTGGAGGCTGAAGTTAGCTTTAGGGGCAGTGACCGGAGAAAAAAGTATTCTCAAGTTAGACACCTGAACTGGATGTGGGCAGCAGCTGGATGTCTGAGAATGAATCCCTCTCTGTCAAAACCACAGCTTTTAAAACTGTGTATCATAATCCCATGCAGTCATGTCATTCAGTGTAGAGGTCGCAAAACATTTGGCAAAGGTAAAAGGTTTCTAAATGCATGACAACCAAAAATGGAGTGAAAATCCCACACGTGCTGAATCCAGGGATTGTGGCAGCAATTACCCATGCTGCAGAGTGCAACTTCACTGCAGCCTTGGTCTTCAACACCTAGCGCACGCACTTTGCACCACACCTGCCAAGACACCAGGCAACCCCCATAAACCCTGCCTGACTCACTTCAGCTCAGATTCCAGACTGTTGTGTGTTAGCAGGACTTGGACTGTTCATACAAAGTGTGTCTACTCTTCCAAAAGCATAAGGTTTTAATTACAGAAAACAAAGACTTTTAATATGTCCCCCCATCATGCCTTAGCGTGAACAAATTGCATTGCTTTGTGTCAGAATGTTTGATTTTAAATACTGCTTTCTAAGTTGCTGACTTGACTTTCATTTAAAAAAAAATCATTCAATGGATTTTGGCTTGAGATTAAGACAGAATTTCCAAGAATTTCTGAACTAGCCCCAACATACTTCTACCATCTTGTACTGCATTACTTGTGCGATGCAGCATTGTCAGCAACAATGATTATAAAACTAAACTGTAGATCAATTCTGAAACATACTGAGGATATTCTACTTACTGCAACATTGAATATGCACCCAAGTTTCTTCTTTATGTAAAATTCACCACACATTCATCTCCTTATTATGTAAATCTGCTCTTTCTTTAATAAATGGAAATATGTTATATACCAATCAATTATATACATTTAAATATATATATTAAGTATATATACTGATCAATTATCTTATGATTTATTATCAGTAGATGTTTAATGTGCATACTTGTGTTATATGCCAGAGATCACATAAAATTTTCTCAGAACAAAGGAGCGATCAGTGGAAAAGTTTGAGAAGCCTTACTCTAGACCAAGATGGCACCAAGAGACTGAACGGAGTTCTGGGTAGTACATTGCTAAGAAGCGGCTTTCCGTGAGGAGCAGGTAGGGAGAAAGGAATGAATTCATTGAGGCAAGTACCCACAGAGCTGCCATAGTCAGCTTTCTTTACTATAACAAAATACTCTAGATAGGCAACTTATAGAGAGAAAGGGTGATTTTTTGACTCAGTTTTAATCTCACTGTGTGAAAGGCTAAGGCAGAAGGGTAGTGAGTTCTGGGATATGTAATGAGACTATATTTAGAAACTAAAAAGAAACAGTGGAAAGGAAGTGGGTGAGGGAAAGAGAGAGGGCAAAGAAAAAAGGGGGGGAGAATAAAAACACAGAAAGAAAACACCCTAGAACTCAGGGGATAGTCACAGCCACAGGACTAGAAAAGTTCACACAGCCACTGAGGGGAAGCCACTGAAGCCGAGCAAGGAGAGAGTCTCTACAACTCTTCAATAGCTAGACAGATGCCTGGAATCTCGAGAAAGTCTAATCAGCACAATTCCATACTGTCTCCAGCAGCACAGGGAAGCTGGAGTTCTCAGAGATGCAGCTTGAGCCCAGATGAGCCACCACAATGGGTCCAGCACACATGGGGACGTGAGGGGATAGCTTCATCTTTGGTGGCAGAGCCATTTCACAGTTTGAGAAACAATTCTATAGATGGGTTCTAATCAAAAGAGTCACAATTAATCCATATTTTCTTCTTCAAACAGAGCTATATTTTATTAGTATCATGTCAAGATCAGCAGGCCTCCCAAGCAGAAGAAATCTTGGAAATCACCCGTTCTAACCTTTCCCCTGTCATGATTTCATTGTTAAAATCTGATGGCACTGTCTTTGGACACCAGCCATCTATGGGCTCCTCCATGTCTCAGTCTCTTCTTCAGTGTTCCTAAGTCTACATTGTGGTGGTATTGTGTTCCCCAAAATATTGTGTATGCTAATAAACTTATCTGGGGTCAGAGAACAGGACAGCCACAATATTAAACATGAGGATAAGCAGTGGTAGCACACGCCTTTAATCCTAGCATTCCAGAGACAGAAATCCCTCTGGATCTCTGTGAGTTCAAGGCCCCATCGGAAACGGCCAGGCATGGTGACACACGCCTTTAATCCCAGAAAGCGAGCCTTTAATCCCAGGGAGTAGTGGTAGAAAGCAGAAAGGTATATAAGGCGTGAGGACCAGAAACTAGCAGCATTTGGCTGGTTAAGCTTTTAGCTGGTTAAGCTTCAGGCTTTGGAGCAGCAGTTCAGCCGAGACCCATTCAGATATGAGGACACAGAAGCTTCCAGTCTGAGGAAACAAGACCAGCTAAGAAGTTGGCCAGGTGAGGTTAGCTGTGGCTTGTTCTGGTTCTCTGATCTTCCAGTTCACCCCAATACCTGGCTCAGGTTTGATTTTATTAATAAGAACTCTTTAAGATTCCTGCTACACTACATGGCTGACCTCTGGATAGTGGTGGAACTAATACACATCCCTCTCAGGGCTGTCTCCATTTCAAGCAGACAATGGCTTCTAGCCCATATGACATCAGACACTGGTGAAGCGATGAAAGACTTTGATGGTGTCAGCCTCTAATACCTGAGGACTCATCTGTTTCAGCAGGGAGTAGTAACTGCTTCTCAAACCACCTTTGAATAACTCAGAGCTGCTAATCAGCTGGAGTGGAGACTCTTACACTATGTGTGACATCTTTATATCATATTACCCTAGGCCTCCACGTTTATAAAATAGGTATGTAAATTAAACATCTATTGATGATGAATCACACGTAAATTTATTTTCAGGTAATTGGTATATAGATAATTTTACCATTTATTAAGACAAAACCAAATTTGAATACTAATACAATGGGTATTTTTGTTTAATTTTACACAGCTCTTGGCTGAATATTTGATACTGCATGATATAGAATATCTTCAGTATTTTTCAGAATTAATCCACATTTTGATTTTGTAATCACTAATGTTGAAAACATGGCTTCACGTAAATATGCAGCACAAAATTACAGGTGTATGTTTAGGACCATGTCAGAAATTATTGAAAAATTTTCTATAATCCCAAGTCAAAATTCATTGAGCAATTCTTATGAAAGTCAACAGCTTAGATAGTAGTTTTTAAAAGCAAGCAATCTAACCCAAAACAATCCTATGAAATACTGATTTGTTATCTATTTATTGAGAAATAACAGTGGGAAAATGTTAAAAGTATTCGTTTTCTATAGTTAAAGCATTATGTTAATAAGATCAAAGAATGCAGATAATGCAAACCTGCAGTCCCACAGTTTGGGAGGTGGAACCCTACATAGTAAGTTCAAAAGCAAAGTATGGCTACAGCAGACCCTGAATCTTTCTTAAGCAGAAAGTATATATAAATATATATATATATATTATATATTATATATAAGTCTATATTATACATATAATCATATAAATTATAGATATATAATATGTAAATAAATTCATATTGCTATATATAGTAAAATAACAATAAAAAATAAAAGTAAACACTGCAGTTCAAATGAGACTCCTAGTCTGAGCACAGGTATTTCTGGGAATGTTCGCCAGTGCTATGTGAACGGCAGACACATGAAATGCCAAGTGCACATGTTGTCCGTGTATTCAGAAGCAAGACTGTAGTGAAGTCACATGATACAACACAGGAATCCCTCTAATTTGGTTTAAATCTAATTTTGAAGTAATTTTTGGTCTTGGGGAGTTTAGAAACCTTTAACTGTTGTCTCACTTTTTACAACCCCCATAGTCATAGGACCCCATATGGTCATGACCCACATTTCCAGAGACTGGGAGCTAGAGAAGGGATGAAGATTATGCTTGACTACAAAGCTGAAAAGATATAAGCGATCACGAAGCCCGTTTTATACAGTATAAACACATCTCACTTATCTAAAGGTTATCAGGGATGTACTTTATAAAAGCTAAAGCCTGGGTGGGCCTCCTAACTGAAAAGAAGAGAATACAGGGCAGAGGGCTGAAATCCACTAAACTCAGTGCTAATTGAAGCCTAATCCAGCAGTCAGTCAGCTTTACCCTCTTTATCCCCTCAAGTCGTCCTGGAGTAACTAAGTCAATCTTGGAAATGTGTGTATCTCACTCACACCAGGTAAGAACAGAATGGAAGCAATAAGGAAGGACAGCCTGAGGGCCAGAACACAGCACTCTGGCCGTGCAGAAGAGATCCCGAGAACTCTAGAGAACACCCCACAGTCAAACAGCAAAGCACAGGACAGGGCCTGAGGTAAATAGATGGATGCAGTGATTCTCTGCTCCTCCATGGTGAAGTCCTCTGGAGGATCTCAGCCCACAAACACGATGGCTACAATGTCTTGCGGTCCTCAATAACCTTAGTAAACTCCTAAAGAAGGTGGGAAATGCTGGAAGAGGGTCTTTGGAGGGGGGGTCATTCAAAGGCATTCAAAGTTTGAAAACATGAAGACTACCCTGAGTCCTGAGACACCACATAAAGGTCTCAAAAGTGTGTTCTATTGACTATGGCCTGATATCTGCTTTGGGACAATGGGTGGTCCCTTGCAATTAGATATGGGGGCATTCCTGTATGAAGGAAACTGGGCTCCCAGAAGAAAGATCCAAGAAAAGTCTCCTGCAATGGAAAAATGACCTTAGAGACCACAGGACCAAGACCTGACACAAAGCTGTGGAGATCAGGTAATGTGTTTGCCTCTCACTGGAGGGTCTACAGCAAATATCCTTGCTTCTGAAACCAGGACACAACCATCCATGTCACCTTTTCCCAGACAGACTTATATCCTCACCATCCATCTCAGGCTTTGAACTGGACCGAGAGACCTGATACACTCACCTGCAGGAAGCAATGTCCAACTGGGGCATGCTCAGCCAGGGTGACATTATACACCTGCCACCGGAAAACGGGCTCATTGTCGTTCACGTCGTCTACAGTAATGCTCACCAGGCAGGTGGCAGAAAGTGGAGGCTCTCCGAAGTCCTGGGCCACTACTCTCAGCTCCACTGCCTCCTGAACCTCTCGGTCTAGAGCTCGGATAGTGCTGATCAAACCATTGTCAGGGTTGATGCTGAAGGATGGGACACACTCTGTCTTGGGTGACAGAGCCTCAGAGTCGCAGGGACCCGAGAGTTGCACTAGCGCATATCGCAGCCTGGCGTGATCTGTATCAGCCTGGTCAGCATCCAAAGCACTGACCCAAACCACCGAGGTCCCTGGGACTGCGGCCTCAGACACCGAGGCCCAGTAATGCTCCTGGCTGAAGACAGGTGGCTGGTCGTTGAGGTCCGAGACCCAGAGCAGCAGCGACTCCTCGGTGCTCAATGGTGGAGACCCTGCATCTGTGGCCAATAGTCTTAACTCGTATAGATCTTGGTTTTCCCTGTCCAAGAGGCCCTCGATGCAAAGGAAAAATACTCCAGGAGGGCCGCCTGGCTGCAGTGCGAAGGCTCCATTCCCACCCTCCAAGGACAGCTTGATGCTACCTGCCCCAAAGCGTGCACCAAGCACCCCAGCGGCCTCCTCTTCCTTCTCTGGGTCACCATCTGCGTCGGACACCGAGACTCGAGCCACATAGTCTCCTGGCCGGGCGCCCTCAGAGACGTGGGCTGTTCCTCCCTCGGTAAGAAAGAGCAGGTGGATGGCGGGTGGGTTGTCATTCACGTCCAGCACATCAATGGACACGCGCACGGTGGCTACCTCTGGCTCTGCGCCCCCGTCGCGGGCCTGGACCACCAGCTGGTGCCAGGCCTGCTCCTCGCGATCTAAAGGTCTCTGCACCCGCACTACGCCGCTCAGCTCCTCCACCAAGAAATAACCTGGATCGCCCGGTGGCCCGCCAGCTGCGCCCGCCAAGGACACTTGCCGCTCCCGGATGCTGTAGCGCACCAAGCCATTGGGCCCCAAGTCGCGATCGGTGGCACGCACGCGACACACCTCGGCGCCCGGCTGGGCGTCCTCACGTACTGCGGCGCGGTACTCCGCCTGCTCGAAAACTGGCGGGTTGTCGTTCTCATCCAGCACACGCAGCTGCACGTGCAGGCGGCCAGTGCGCGGAGGACTGCCACCGTCCCAAGCTTCAATCTGCAGCTCATGCGCCGCCGCCTCCTCTCGGTCCAAACGCCTCAGCAGTACCAAGTCTAAGGGCTCCAGGGGTGTTGAGGACACCGGCTGAGACGACGACGCAGGTGGCCCCGGCAACCCGTAGCGCAACTGAAAGAAGGGTCCTGCGGGGTCCTGGGGCAGGTCGGACGCTTGCAGCAAGGTGTAACCCTGGATGCTAAACAATCCTGCGTCTGGATCCTGGGCACCTGGCAGGCGGAAAGCAGTACCTGGGGGGCTGAGTTCCGACACGTCCAGCTGCAGGGAGTCGAGGGGAAAGTGGGGCGAGTGGTCGTTCACATCGTTGACGCGGATCTCCACCTGCACCACTTCGCCCAACAGCGTGGCCGCCACGAAGCTGTAGTGGTTCCGCCGCTCGCGGTCCAGACGCCGTGCTGTGCGGATGATGCCGGTGTCCGGGTGCACGTGGAAGTCGTCCAGCAGCGGGGAGTCATCCGAGTCCTCCGACAGAAAGAAGCCGTTCTCTTCCAGCTGCTGCGCGACTGGCAACACCGCACGAATGTCACCTACCAGTGTGTCCGGGGGCAGCCCCTCGTCCACAGAGAGGCTGAGGTTGAACACCTGGGCAGACAAGCCCGAGGCAGCCCACAGCCAGGCGTGCACGAAGAACCAGAGCAGGGAGCGCGGCGCCCCGGAGCCGCAGGGCCGCCCACGAGGTGACCCCGCCGGCTGACGCCCTTCGCCCATCCTCCGCCCAGCAGAGCTCATTTCTTCCCCAGCTCTTTAGGAAGGCTCCGGATAGCTGCCAGCTTATGGCGGGACCGCAGAACAATCCAGGAGCCTCTTCAGTATCTGAGCCAGAGAAGAAAAGACTTTGTTTGGCAAACAAACCAAAGGACCCAGGAGTTCCCAGGGTGACATCTGCAACTGGTGCAGACGTCCTCTGCCGGCAGCTCAGGCAGGAGGGGGCTGCTCTAGCTGCCTCTGCCGCCGCGGCCACCTCTCCAACCCCTGGATGTCTTTAAGCAAGTTCCATAGCTTTTCCTCTCTTCTATTCTTTTTACATCTGTTCCTTGTTCTGCTCGGCTGGCTGTTTCCCCCTGGTAAAGTCAGGTGCATTATTTCTTTTGCCAAAAAGGAGGAAATTATTTAAAGCGCGCACACAGGGAGGAAGGGGATCCGGCCGGGAAGTGGGTGGAGTAAGGGCGGGGAAGCCGAGAGAGGGCGCAGGGTGGGAGGAACGGTGGGAGGCGCGGCTCCCGCAGCCGGCTGCTACAGGGGCCGTAGCTCTTCCCTCCACCTCCACCGGCGTCCCTGGGCGCTGGGGACTGCGCAGCGCCTTCTCCGACCCAGCCCCCTACTCCTCAGTCCCCTCCCCATGCGTGATGCGCCTGGCACCAGGGAGAATTCCAACCTGCCAGCCTCGGTTCTGCAGCAGGACTGAAAAGGAGCCGGTCGGCTGGACATTCAGCCCAGGACGGTGGTGCTGATAGAGGAGACGCAGACCGGTTGTCTGGCCTGGCTTTGCGTGCAAAGTGTACCGGGTTGGGGGCGAGGCCAGCAGATTGCCCGCATGCTCCCCCTCCATCCTCTGGACAGCCCCTCTGGCGGGCTTGCCCTTGGCTAGGGCCGAGCGAAGAAGGGTAGGGGTTATTATGATCACTTTGGGGAGCCAAACTTGTGCTCTCTCTTTAGCAAGAGAACCTCGTCCCTAAGGGAAGGCCAGATGGAGTCAAAGGACGATGCACAGCTGGGGCCAGTTTGACTGCAAAGAAGGCGGAACTTAGAAAGAAAGGGAAAAAAAAAAGCCCTTCCAGAAAACCAACAAAATCTGTGACACACATGGTGCAAAGCACGCTTTATTATGCCGCGCTACTATTCAGCGACGTGCGGGCGACTTGTCACTCGCCTCTGCCACCCGTGATGACGACAATGGATGGGGCTTGCCAACCTTTTTAGGCATCCAGCGCCATCATACCTCCCAGCACATTTTATGATTGTGATTTATGGGCAGACGGACCGCATGGCTTAAGCAGCAGCACCTAAGCTCTTCCTCCACCCCTAAGGGAAGAACGTTGTGAGGGGTCTACTGTTGAGACCGCTTCCAAAGTAGCGTGGGGCTGAAACCGAAGACAATTCCACTCAGCCTGCGTTGTCTCCGTTTCCCTCCAGTTACTCATAATTATTGGTAGAAACTGATAAATGGCCTCTAATAAAGTATGCTCCAGCGAAGGAGTCTGCCCTCCTGAGAATGGCCGGCCATATGTAGCAGAAGGTTTCTGCAGTTTTGCATTTCGGCCAGAAGGAAGAATTAATTTCCTAGATACTGTTCTGGGCTAGAGGGAGAGCCAAAAGCCCAGCATACTGGTCCCCAGTAACCCCAGAGAAGCGCCTTTTGAAATTCAGTGGCCTATGTATACCACTGCTAATCGGCAGTCACACCACCCTCTACCTCTGACAAAATAATAATAAAACCTTATTTTCTGTACAGTAGAGGTGTTGTATGTAAATAGAGATATTATTAAAATAAAGTCCGCCTCCTTTTTATCAATGAAGTACCCTTAAGCATTTGGAGATCTGAAGAGACTTTGGAGCCTTCTTTCCCACCTGATACAAGGCACCAGGAGTCTTGCCCTTGGTCCCTTTATAAGTGGCTCTCCATCAAGCCTTCAGATTGAGTTTCGAAAGCCAACGCAAGCCATTTTCAGCCCTGTTCAGAACCTGCGGGATATCTGCTTCGGTACTCAAACTGTTCCAGGCTCCTTCCTAGTGGCCTGCCTTGCTCTTCTCACCCGGCTCATCATAGAACCTTTGAGTGGCTGGAGCTTCCCTGGAGATCTCTGCCTGCCCTGCAGAGCAGGCCCTTTCTCATTCAGGTCTCAACTCAGATGCCAACTGGAGGGAGGGGACTTCTCCCTGAGCATCCTCCCTCTAGTAGCCCCTCCAGGGGAAACCTAGCTCCTCACTGAGTTTCATTCAGAGCACCTTTGAGTGCCTGAGAACGGCTTGTCTGGTTCATCTGTTTGTTCTATTCCTCTATTACCGGCTTCACAGACTGGAAGCATTGCTTTAGCTAGTCTGGGAGTGTCCAGTGCACAGCAGGTCACTCTTCACTAAGTGTGACCAGTGGCTGGAATGATTGATGGGCAGATAAGAGAATGAACTTTTAAAATGGAGCTGCGAAACCACAACTAAAACCTGACTGGCCGGCGCCGAGCTCCTTCACTGTGGTGAATCCTGGCTTTGCCTTGCCTTCATTCACCCTACCAAGCTCCCTGGGTCTCTCCTACTTGGAACATTTTCAACTCACCTGTAAACTGTATTGTCATCCAATATTTACTGGAGATTGAAAGAAAAGGCAGGATCTTTTTCTGCACTTGGCACTGACCCACACTTCGTTAACAGAGGTTTACTTTAGAAACAAATGAAGAGTTGGGTCTTTGGATGCCTGCTTCCCTGTTAATTCATTGGTCCTTGGTTTTATAATTGAAACACACACACACACACACACACACACACACACACACACACACACATATGCAATGTCAGGGTTCCTGACCATGTTGTCTCAGTACCTTTCCCTGAAAGTTTTGAGCAGATTTCTAGACGAAAAATCCAATTTTCTGTTGTAAAAGAAGAGAATTTCCAAAACATGTGAAACAGCTTTTGGGAATGGGGGTCTCAATGCCCTGCAAGAGATCAGCCTATGTCTGGGCTTTTGAAGGGAGGATCACGGTGTGACTAGGAAGCCCCTTTTTGCTAAGTTTCTGTCCCCTTTTCTTAAGGGGAACAATGAAAGGATATTAGGAACTTTAAAAGACACAGTCCAGTGCATCACAAACAGGAAGCATCCTCTGACACTGCCTTACAGTCTTGTTCTTGTGGGGAAATGTTCTAGAAGTGAGTTGTAATCTCAGCTCTCGCCTCTCAGCCCCGAGTGTCTAAAGGAAGAGGATGTAAAATTACCACAATCATGAGCAGAAACTATCACAGCTGGAGAGGCCGGGGGCATATCCTCACCAGATGCTATATGGTCTCAGGTTGGCCATCTTGAAAATCACTTCCTCCTTGACTGTAGATGGTTCTTTGCACTGTAATAATTAAATAGAACACATGGTTACAAAGTGCTCAAAACAAAATTCAGAGCATCTCATGTCAACCCTTTAAGATGAGAATCAAAATGATTAGTCCTGTCTTGCAGGTGTGGAAATGGAGGTTTAGGGACACCACCAGTGATGTGACCAAAGTCACATAGGTTGTGAGTAGTGCAGTGGTCAGTAAACCTAGTGGTCCCTGAAGATAGCTCTGCTCTCAGATTCATGGTCACTTACTGAATCCTCTGCTGGTTGTTTGTCTCTGCAGTTTCCTTTAAGTGCACCGTCTTCTGAATTCTCAAGGATAGTCTTACAGTGATATAATGAATTTGAGAACAAGTTGGACAGAGTGCAAAAAGAGTTACTGTGATAGACAGAATGTTTGGGGGTGTGAAGGGGACAGAGAGCGACCACAGGAAGTGATTTCTTGGAAGTGAAACCAAAAGACATCAGTTATTTGGAAATAAAAGTTAACGGCAAGGGCTTAGGAGCTTGAGAGATGTGAAGGCTTTCTAATATTCTCCCCAGGAACAGACACCCTGAGGATCACAGTGTCAGGGAGCCCCCTAGCACTGAAGTTACCAGTGCCATCAGCCAACTCTTTCTGAAAAAAATGTGGGCCAAAAACTATTTGGAGCTTGAGCTAGTTCCATTTTATAGGTCAGGTTGACTAGGCTGTGGTGCCCTGTCATTCAGTCACGTAGCAGTCTAGCTATTGCTGTGAAATTATTTGGTATGTCATCAATATTTATAATCGGGTCATGGAGGTCAAAGAGCCTACTGTCCATAATGGAGTGGTTGGTGAGCATCATCCAATCACTTGAAGGCCTTTCAAACAAAAAGGAAAAGAATATTCTAGCTCAAGATTGTAGCATAGAAATCCCGACTGAGTTTCCATGCTTAACTGCCTATGTTGGTTAGCTCTCTATCACTATAATAAACACCTGACATGATTATCTTATCTAAAAAAACATGTTTATTTTAGTTCATATTTTTTTGGTGTTTCAGTCCATCTTCAGTTGGCCCAGTTACTGTGGATGAGGTAGTACTTCATGTAGTGAGTATATGGAAATTTCCCAACACATGGCCAGGAAGAGAACCAAAGAAAGAAGTGTCTGGAGCATAAGAGTCTCCTTCAAGACCACACCCTCAATGGGGTGAAGGGCCCTCACCACTAAGGCTTACCTGCCAAAAGCTCTGCCACCTCCAAATCAACCACCTTGGGGAAGAAGGACTTCTGGAGAATAGTCCACATCTAAACTACAGTGTTTGCATACAGATGTTGGACTTGCCAGGCTCCATAGTCAAGACAGCCAATTTATTATATAAAAACACGTAGTATTAAGATAAATATTTAATTGCTAAGTGATTGATTGATTGATTGATTGTTTGGAAGATATATAGACATTGATAGTTAAATGATAGATAAGTAGATATATGATAGATACTTGATAGGTAAATAATAGGAAATTGATAGGTTGTAGATAGACAGATATAGAGATAGACATAAAGATATTTAGATAGATGAAATAAGAGATATTTAGGTAGATGAAGTAAGCTCTGGAGAATCCTAACCAATGCAGGTTTTTTTTTTAAGACATAGGAATTACTTTGTAACTATTATTATATCCTGCATTTAGTATATGTACATTTTGTGTTCTTATAGTCTTAAAACCAGAGTCCTGGGGCTGAGTGATGGCTGCTTCCCGTAGATGCATAAGGAACTGAGTTCAGATCTCCAGAACCCCTGTAAAAAGCGTGGCACAATGACGCTGTAATGTAGCTGTGGGCATGTGGAGACAAGAGGCTCTGGGCCTTGCTGGCCAGTCACTCAAGCCAAGCTTTGAGTTCCAGAATCAGTGAGACACCCTGTCTCACAAAACAAGATGGACACGCTCCCCCTGTCCCAGCCACAAGACTCAGGGATTGTTGCAGAAGAGGGGGCAGAAAGATTGTAAGAGCCAGAGGTTTCAGAATATTGCCGCAAAACAGTGTTTTCCAGACATGTCAGGCCCGTTGCACGTGAATTCACAGCATCTGTGACTACTGCATGCACAAGACTTGTGTAAGATCAAGCCAGTTAAAACTCCAACATGCTGGAAGAAGGGCTCACAAAGCTCTGCCCCCGCTGATGAGCTATTGGCAATTGATAGCTACTATGGAGGAAGAACTCATTTTATTTAGGGATGTGGCCCTTAGGGAGGCTGCCATCCTCCAGGGGATGGTCCTATATCCATGCACACACTGGCAGCACAAGTTTTAAGCTCTCAGTGGTTAAAAAGAAAACAGTATGTGAAATTGGAAGGAAAATGTAAAAGGAGGTGTTGGAAGGAGTTGAAGGAAGGGAACTGGGGGGTTGATTTAATCAAAACACATTGAGTACATGTATGAAATTACTGAAGAATAAATATTAATTTTTTAAAAAAAATGGTTCTAATTAAAAAACTTTCTACAAAGAGAAAAAAATAATATGGGTAATGATTGAGGAAGACACTCAATGTTGCCTTCTGGCCGCCACCTTAACACAGGCGCACACACACACACACAGACACACACACACACACACACACCTATGCATGCACATATGTGTGAACATGCATGAAAACATGCACACGTGCAATTTTGAAAGAGACATGTGAAATTAGAGTCATATCAGATATAATAGAAATTTTGTAGGTAATCAAGTTTGCCTCCATACTTACATTCCAAGCTATCCAAAAAACATGGTAGTTTTTCTTTTCTTTTGGTTCTACACATGCTTATTTATTCTAATTTTCAACTCAATAGAATATAATAAGTTCTATGTAGCATTGTGTTTCAGGTATTAGCATGTGCTTTTTTCACTGATTCATTTGGAATACAGAAAAAATACATCAAGAAATTTATAACATTTCATTATAGTGTTGGGTGAACTCTGACATCTTATTAAGCACATACTGCATTGACTCATGTTTTCAAATCTAGTGGAAGCTACAATGTAAGTTACATTCAGAGCTGTCCCCCAGCAAGTGATGCTTTGATTTATAGTTTCATTAGTATAGTACAAAAGTGACACTGTATTTCTAGCTTGGAATTTTGTTTTTCCTGGGATGGTGATATACAGTCAGCCATATGATCATAAGAGCAAGCAACCTCTACTCTACAATGGATTGCACTGTCATAGTTTTGGGAATACATGTATTTGATAAATTATGTGATGCAGTCAACCTTTAAGACTGTTTCACTAATTTGAAACAGATATTTCCACTGATTAAATAAGTATTAACAATCAATGAACACTATTATGAAATAGATTTTATGATCAACAATGGTATCCAACTACAGCCTATGTGTTGTGAACACATTTAAGGTGTACAGGGTTATCTGGGATGAATTTTCATTTTATAGCCTTTCAGTATATGGTGGATCTCTCAGAATGTAACCCCATCATAAGCAAGTAGCATCTAGACTGAAGGTGTCCCTGCTTTGGGGAAGTGTATTATAAGTATGTGAGAAAGAATCCCTGGCTAACAAAATAGCTGGGGTTTTTTTTCTCCTGCCACCCTCTCCACTTATAACTTTCTTCTTCTCCTCCCCCATAATTGGTCAGACTGCCTACCTTCTCCCTATTCCCTCCACCAAGGCAATCAAACGTGCTCAACCGTATAGGCACCGAGAGCTGGCTTTCCCGACTCAGTTGTTGGCACATTCCTTGTCTTTCTTTCCCCACAGCCTTTCTTTAGATGCAATAATCCACCTCCCTACTTCCCAAACCCTTTAATCATTTTGTTTCTGTTCTCTGAACTCTTTCCAATTTTCCTATACGTCGGGTAAGATGTGAAAACCGAAACCACACACCATTTTCTAACAGGGTCTTTGCATTGCCAAAGCTCACAAGGCTAACTTACTTCTTCAAGGAGAAATCCAAGCCAACTTGAACAGGTTCTTCACAAGCGGATGTCAGAACAGGCATGACACCTGGCCCTCCAGTCCAATAAACTCACACCTTCTGAGCAGGTAATTATTCTATGTAGAAAGATAATGTAGTTGCTTTTACACAAAGGGATTTTAGGATATTCATGTCTTTCTGTAAAACTGAATAAAAGACATCTCTAGCAAATGAAAAAATATAAATAGCATTTATTTTTTCTAGGTGTTGATTGCATAAAGTTATAGTAGTTGATCCTTTTCTTAGGACAAAGAAAGGTTCATTGAAATGCAAACACACACACAGATAGATAGATAGATAGATAGATAGATAGATAGATAGATAGATAGA
>CABHPH010153791.1:39467-55843 GCA_902168325.1 Peromyscus nudipes
AGATAGATAGATAGATAGATAGATAGATAGATAGATAGATAGATAGATAGATAGATAGATAAAGAGATATAGCAGATATAGATAGTACATTATAATGATTCCAGGCAAAAGAAAGCAAAGGAAATACCCCAAACCTGCCAATCCCACAAATATTCAGTGCGAAAAACACCTGGATTCTTCCCAAGCCACAGCTGTTCAGTTGGAAAATGCCTGGATCCCATTGAATCAAAGCAGTTGAGGGAAAAGAGCCACATCCTGCCCAGTGTGTCTGCTCAGAACGACACGCACACATGAATCCTATTTGATCAAGGCACAAGGCACAGTTCTTTGAGAACTAAATAAATCCTGCTGGATTCAAGCACAGTTGTCGATTAACAAACACAGATGGGGACGTACTGGGTACCGACTCTATCTAGGAAATATGTTTCAATACAGACACTGGGAAGGGAGACTTCTGTCTCAGGTCTATGGTCATATCAGTAGCACCGTTTTTTGCTTTTTTGTTTTCCTCATGTGGATCTGGCAGAAAGGCTCCTTGATTCTGCTTGGCCAGATCACAGAGATCTGTGTGTTTCCGCCCTGATTCTTTTGGGCCAATGTAGAGAGGGAGGCAAAGCTGAGTGAGTCTGTCTTCTCTTCCCTCTGTAAAAGCAATACCATAGTTGTGTACCCAGTAGGATTCGCCAAGCCTTTCTGAACACACACAGTGATCTGGACCATCACAATTATGTGCGCCACAGTCCCCTCTTTTTGTTTATTTTTGTTTGTTTGTTTTTGCATAAACTTTTATTAGTCAAATGGAACATTTTCACTCTATCTTCCAAATATTTTTTAACGGTTCATGATTTTAAAATACTGCTACTGGCCCTGAAACTAGACATGAGTTAAATAGTCATTGAGTTGGAAGTTTTTCTCACCTTAATGGATAAAGCAGTAGTTCTCAACCTTCTTAACACTGCGGCCCTTTAATAACGTTCCTTATGTTGCGGTGACCCTCAACCGTAAAATTATTTTCAATGCTATTTCAAACTGTAACTCTGCTACTGTTATGAGCTATAATGTAAATATCTGATATGCAGAATTGTCCTAGGTGCCCCCCACCCCACCGCCTGTGAAAGGGTCGTCCAATCCTAGAGGGGTCATGCCCCACAGATTGAGAACTGCTGGGGTAAAGAGTGTATCAGTGCTTAATCCTTAAAAGGTGCTTTTAAGATGAAAGTGATGTGTGTGCTTGTGATCCCAGCATGTGGGAAGTGGAGGCTGGAGAATAAGGGGTTCCAGGCCATCCGTAGATAGGTAATGAGCCTAAAACCACCCTGGGCTGCAGGAGATCCTGCCTAAAAAGAGAAAGGGTGATTTCAGATAGCAGTCAAAATTATTTTGAGGAAAGAACCTGTGCTTTGAGAAGCCACAAACTTCAAGTCATTGGGCTCTGGAACTCTAAGGGTTCTACCCAAAGACTCCCACAGAAGACAAAAGTCCCTGGAGGGATGATGGCTGAAACTGCACAGATTTGGTGCTCCTCATCTCTCTGCTATTGCCTGCTCCCTCTTTATTCCCCATAACTGTTCATACCGCAGTGCAAGAAAAGGGGGCAGAAGAGTGGAATACCAGAGGCTTTTGGCAGGACATGCTCAATGAATACTACAGACTTCCCGGAAGCAAGCCCAGGTCCCACGGTCAGTGAGCACCACACTGGCCACCTCGAACCAGTGTTTTAGCCATCAGGCTGAGCTCCAGAGGGTGGACAGCAAGAGGACAGCATTCGCAGGAACTTGAGATGCAGCTTCCTGTGTCTGCAAAGGTCCGAGTTTCCCCCCTTCCATCATGAGCTTTTACTGCCTGTGGAAGTGCAGCTTCCACGCTTTTGCTGTGTGATTTATCTTCACAGTCTCCTCTGAGGACTTCCAGCCTCTTTCCTGGTGTATCCTCAGGCCCTGTTTGCCCCGCCTCACCTATGGTCTTCATTAACTATTTTTTTGTAAGCCCTTGTCTCAAGTTCAGGTATAACAGAGAAACTTGAAAATAACAGCTACAAAGGTATAAGGTAGAAGAAATGCTCTGAAGACTCAAGTTCAAAAGACTTTCCAGAGCACAGATGAATGAGAAATGCCGGGAAGGAACCATTGCAGAAGCCATTGTGCATCTCTGAGCGAGCATGTTGAGCAGCCCAAGTCAGGGACCAGGGTAGAGATGCATGTGGCTTCAGAGTCACCCACAGCTGCCAGCCCTTCAATTTTCCACGTATCCTGAGTGAAAGACCTAGTAACTCAGTGCTTCTGCAAGAGTGTCACCAATATCGAAGTCCCATTGTCAAAGCAAGGGGAAGGGTGGGTTATTCTTGCCTCACGTTCCCTTACTTCTAGGCACATCCTCATGGTCCCCCATGGTAGGAAGAAACTGCCCTTCCCTAGGATGCCCAACCCAGACCCTGGAATGTGTGGATGAATTTATTACTTTATCCAAAAGGGAAGATGCAGATGTAATTAAGTTAGGGTATGACAGGGGAAATGGGCTGGGCCCAGCAGAGTCACACAGATTCTCAAACATGGGAGTATCACAATTCTTAGAGGTGGGAGAATCAAAATCAGAGGAGGAGCTGGGACAAGAAAAACAGAAGCTGAGATGAAGGGGCCATGAGCTCAGGGATCCAGCAGCCTCTGCAAGCTGGTAAAGTGAGGAACTGGAATTTCCCACAGAGCTTCCCAAAGAGTGCAGCCTGCCAAGGCTTTGACTGCAGTGGACTGAGGTTTACTTGGACATACCTACAGAGCAGGCAGTTAAGTTGTATTGTTTGAAGCCACTTAAATGTGCGATAATTTGCTACAGCAGCCATAGGAAATGAATGGCAGCACCCAGCCTGTGAGTCCTTTCCACACAGTGTGGGGACTGTGTTGTCATACCCCCAGTCGCTGTGTGTCTTCATGGCACAGAAGGTGGAATTTATCCCAACACTGGCTTTGCATCCAGCCAACAGTTCCCCAAGGGATCCATTCCTGCTGGAAATTTGGGCAGATTCATTTCAGAGAATGTGTTTCTTACAATATCAAGATGAAGTTATTTGATTTAAATGCATTATCCTAAGTTTTATATTTGTAAGAATGTTACCAGAAAAAATACCAGCGTAAAACAGCACTCTGTCTAAAGAGCAAAAGAAATTCTGTGCAAATAAAACAGAATCATAATTATTAAACTATAGATGTGAGTTTAGGTACAGTGGAGAGATGGTCGCCATTGACCTGTGGGAAAGAAAAACGTAAACAGTAAAAAAACAAAGATGACTTTTAAAGCAAAGTATTTGGCCCAACAGCTGGAAAATGGGGTTCTGGTTATATTGTGGAGAGAAATAAATCCCGACTGTGGAAACAAATGTAAGTGTTACATAATGGGCCATGAAATCTCCTCAGTGGAGGTCACTGGCCCAAGAGGTGAGGAATGTGCTAATGCACACACAGAGAATCCATTCATTTTCACATCCCACACTCAAATGGAAACGCAGCAGCGGCTTCTAAGTTTTGAGAAGCTTAACCATACACACACACACATACACACACACACCACACACACACACATACCATACACACACACACAAACACACACACACACATACACACACACACACACACACACACACACACACACCCCACTATGTAATCCGGAAATTTCCTCACTTTTATTGTTATTCTTCATCAGGTTGTGTTTTGTGTTGCTGGGCATGGCACTGTCGGCTTCAGACACGCTAGACAGCATTCAGTTGCTGGGCTCCAACTCCAGCACTCCTTCACTGGTTCTGTTTAGAATGTCTACCAAACCCACCAAGTGTTCGTAACATGGAGCTTAAACGCTCCTTGTGCTACCTCACTCCAGCGTCGATATTTTCTTCCTACTTTAGCGGTAACAGCGTATTCATTACTGCCTTGTAACTTCAAATGAAATGATAGTTGGGAGCTGAACATCTTTAAGGTCTTCTCCAACTCTGGGATTTTATAGGTTTTCCTCAGGAGAAATATTTTCTCCCAAGTTTCTTTTTCCCTTTCTTTCTTTCTTTCTTTCTTTCTTTCTTTCTTTCTTTCTTTCTTTCTTTCTTTCTTTCTTTCTTTCTTTCCTTCCTTCCTTCCTTCCTTCCTTCCTTCCTTTCTTTCTTTCTTTCTTTCTCTCTTTTCTTCTTTCTTTCTTTTTTTGTAGAACGCAGCAATGACTAACAACTTGGAACCTTCCCCCTAACAAGTTTGCTTAATAAAAAAGATGGTTCTCCTAAGAGCATCCCGATTTTTCTTGCCCCTCGGTTATTAACTCTAAGCTCCAAACATGTCTTTCTAATCAAAATCAGCAATTACTGAAAGTGTTGCCATACTCTTAGGCTTGGCGTCTGTGGATTTTCACATCCAGAATTTGGAAACACCAAATATTCTCAGAGGGTAAAGCAGTCTGTGTCAATTTCAGCAAGCATTTTATGTCCCCAGCCAAAGCCACCTTGAAAAGTGCCTTCCTATCCCCATTGTTAAGTTTGCTCAAGGCAGGTAAAGCCAGTGTGTTAAGAATGGTGGGTAAAATGCTACGGCTTTGCTTTGAATGAGTTTCAATGTGTTACGCAGCACAGCACATTTCTTTGAGCCCTGCCTATAAAACAGGATGGACTGTAAACTCTCAGGGCTGAGGAGTCACTAATAAATGGCACTAACCCTACAGAGATGCAAAACAATAGCCATCGCTCATCAGTCCCTGAGAGGTGACAGCTTCCAATTGCCCATTTTCCAGAGACACTCTCCTCATTACCAAGAGAAAGCAGACCAGTTAACGCAGCCAAGATCTATAGCTTGCTGCAGTGATCTCATCGGCCTGTGTCCCTGATGAGGACTCAAGCAGGTGGTGCAGAGAGCAGCAAGCTGACATATGGAGACATATTGCCAAGCATGCTGATCCACCAGGCTGGCTAATTTCCCTTCCATTTTGAAAAGAGCAATTATTTTAAATTGCCATAAATTGAAATGACTTTGCTCTTGCCACTAAAATATAACAAGTCTATAAACTATAATATAAATGAGTATCTCCTGACATTTGGGTTTTAAAAAAAAAAAGAAGAAAGAAGTTGTATGGGAGAAACAGAGCCCAACCTGCTTCAGTTGGAATTAAGATGGTAGCACAGATCGAGGCTTCATCGGAGCGAGGAGGTGTACAGACTTCCCACTGCTCTGGGGATTATACACCCAACTACCTCTGTAACTTTGTTTTTAAACCTATCTATTTTTGTCAAAAATTCTATTTTATATGAAGGGAGCACGCTCTGGTCCCAAAAGAAGGATATCGGAAACCCAGGATGTGACACAGGGAAGACTGAGAAATCCCTCCCCTGTGTCACACGTTTGTGTGAAGAAAGAAAAGGAACAGAACGCCAGTTTTGAGGCCAGGGAAAAATCTACCTGCCGACCTTCTCCAGAACCAGAATAAGGGCTGCTTCAATCAAATGTTTTTCATAAATGAAACACATCCTGAATTCCAAATATGGAGTTCTAAAAGGAAAATTAGTATTCGGGTTCAGTTAGTAGCCCTGGAGGGAAACAGGACATTGATTTATGAAGCTGAGCAAAATTATGACCAGAAGGACCATTAAGAATACGTTGTCAGAGTGAACTTTGACTGCTAATGTAGACTATGGTCCTGAAACATTCCAGGGCCTTGGTTTGGCTCATGAGGTCCTAGAGAACACACTCTAGTTAACTTTAGAAAGGTTTAGATTTGGCCTTGGGCTTTGCAATTAACAGAGAGATGTAACACTTAAAGACAAGCAATGTCCCTCTTCTTTTGGACAGATAGGCAAGTTGCCTGGTTTGTGGGGATCTAATGATTTCCTTCCACACAAGAAGACCATGGGCTACCTGGGGGAGTGTAAACAAACTTCATTTTTCATTTGAGATTTTCTGGGGGGGGTGGGGAGAAGCAAAAAAAAAATCTTCTGACTAGATGTGTTGGGAATCCATAGAATAAACTGACAGAAAGGGTCCCTTCCCCAAAGAGTCGAGCCTAGTCAGGAGGCAAATGACTGAACAATGGATACCTTGTGAGATAAATGATGGAATAATAAGGTGTGGGGGAAAGGCTCCTGGAGCTCCGAGGTTGCTTCATTTTTATTCAGATCCCATCTCACCAAGGCAACTCTTGCTTTGCCCATCTCTTAGCAACCGATCTTTACATCTTGGCTTCCTGGTGCTTCCTACACACCTTTTTTTTTTTTCTCCCATGTCATGTCCTGGTTAATTTTATTCACTTCTTTCTGCCTAGTGCCCCCGGCAATGTTGATAAATTTATGGACTAATATAAATTAATACAACTTCTGAACCTAGTTGGAACCACTACTGAATATACTCTTTAGTCAATAAATACCTTTCCTTAAGTTGTTTTTGTTGTTATTGTTATTGTTGGTTGGTTGGTTGGTTTTGTTTTTCAAGACAGGGGTTCTCTGAGTAGCCCTGACTGTCCTGGCACTTACTTTGTGGACCATGCTGGCCTTGAACTTGAAGATCTGCCTGCTTCTGCCTTCCAACTTCTGGGATCAAAGGTGTGCACCACCACCGCCCAGCCCCTTTCTTTGAGTTGTAAGAGCCTCCTCATCAGTACATTACTCCCTTCAGCAAACACTCTGCTCCTCCCCCATGGGATTTTTCCTATAACGGTTTCATTGGGTTTCCAGAATATGTAGGGTCTTGGGCAGGTCTGGTCTATATTGTATCTGACTATTCTTCTGAATTAAACAAGAGTGACCAGTCCCTCATCTAAATGCATTTCTGATACTGTTAATTAAGGAGAGAAAATGTACCCCCTATCAATACCCTCTCTGCACTTGCCCATTTACAGCTTTAGTTTTCTGTCTAGACTATTCCAATAACCAAATATGATTTAGATCATATGCTCACTATCTCCTCCAAATGCTAAGTCATTCTTACCTGATGGCCAGTCCTCTCTGAATGGAGATGGAATTGAATCTAACAGGTAAGTCACCTCAGGCTCCAATATCAATTTCTCCCTGAAACATGGGTGGGTTCTTAATCTGACATAATTCACTGAGTTTGAATAATACAACCATTCATATAGTCAACTTCCTCCTCCTCCTCCTCTTCCTCCCTCCCTTCCTAAACTCAAAATAATCAGTGCACTCTATCTTTACTACTTTTAAATACAATGCAACTCTTTCCTCTATCCCTCTTTAATCTTCGTGTTAAGGATGTTAAAACCATTGGACACACATCCTGAGATCTAAGCCAGCCTCCCTCTGAGAGCTGAGAGTATGTTCTTTCCCCACAGTGTCAGCTTATAAAACTCTAACATAGTCATCCTTCCTAAGTACAGTTAATCATCCCCATCACCACCACCTCCCTATTTAAAAGCCCCACTGAGAGTCAAAATCAAATCTAATCCAGTGTGCAGTACTCTTCACTACATAACTCCAGCTCCAGTTTCCCAGCCTCCTCCCGTATTTCCTCCTAAGACTTTCAACAGCTTCATCTTTAGAGTTCAAGAAAAGGCCACTGAACTGTAACCTTTTAAATATGTCCTCGACCCTGGTCCAAGCTCCACCTCCAGATGTGCTGAAAAAGCTCAAACAGCTCGTTGACTCAGACTTGCTCCCTGGCTTCCACTCACACACTTGCGGCTCCTGTGCAGCATACACTAAGGCAGAAATTGTGTCCCATTCCATTTGAGTCACTGCGCAGCGATGTTTGGAACACTGACATCTTGTGGCCAGAAGAGGAAGTGACATGCAAAACCATCCTCTACATTGTTCCTCTCACAGACACTGAAAACTGGAGTTCCTCACTATTCCCTTGGCCCAGGTCTTAATGATAAGAAATTGTGAAACTTTACTTTTTAGTTCTCTTTATTGTAGAGATCCATTTCCCTTCCTCAATCAAGCTGTTGATCAACATCGAAGGGCTCATTTGTTGAAGCCCTTACTAGATCCAGGCCTCCCATTGGTCCAGAGAAGTCCTTTGATCTGATATTTTAAAGAGTGCTGTGTGCTGTCAGCCCTAGGAGAGAAGTAACAGGTGTCTGCTGTTGACCACGACATGGCCCACAGAGGTCCTCTGCACTACTTACTGGAAGAATGATGAATACGTAGACTACAGGCATGGTATCAAGTTCAAAGCTGGAGGAAGATAGATCATTTCTGAAAGCAGTCATTGGACTGTGAGACGTCACATGCATCTTGAAATTACTTGCTCCTCAGCTCACAATGGGGTCAGTCTCATCAGCATCATCAAGATGAAAATACGGATCCTCAGGTGCCAGACCCTTGACTTGCCGACTCTATCATGGTCTTTGAGGGTTTAGTGCTCATGAAGAGCAGGACAGAGGCAGGATGTTGCCTGGACAGGCGGCTTAGCACACTGCCTGCACCACCCAGGACTCAAGTCCTGACATGATGGTTTCGCCTCTCAGGAGCTGAGTAAACCTCTAATGTTCTACCTGGAAGGTAAACTTGTGGACATATTTAGCCATACTCTCAAGGATAAAGCAGATAATCCAGGCCTTTCTGAGGCAGACCTAGCGGACCCTGGAGACTTGGATTACATCACCATCTTTGGACAGTCTGTGTACAGAATAGAGTGAAGGGCAGGAATGGGCACACTGATGCAAAGGATACCATATCCTCATAGCTAAGAAGGTGAAACTGCCCAAGGACTGAAGGTCAGATGCTCCTGGCTGGTGCTCCCAGCATCCTGTGTATGACTGAGGAATTGTCAGGAGGATTATGGGATCAGCCCTGCTTCTCCTACCAAGTTTGAAGAGCAGCATCTAATCTTAATCTCTGCATTCATTTTCTTGGTATGCCTTCAAGGATAATAATTTTTTTCAAATATCGGCTTATAGAACAATTCTAATATAGAAATGATTTTTTTCATCTGACAGCATAAAGATTTTTGCTCACATAAAATAAAGCAAATTTATGGAAACATTGGAAATATAATAAATCAAAAATGCATTAGTATGTATTGAACATAGCTTAACCTAAGCTTCCATAAACAGGATGAGAATGTTATATTACACATACACAATTGAGCAAAATCACGGAACTAAAAGCCTGTTTTGTAATAAAGTATTTAATACCTCATGAGATTGATTGAATACTTATACCCAAAATGGTGGACAAGATAGCGCACCACAAGGCTTGGTCCTTTCTCCTTATGGTTAGGTCTGTGACTGAGGGCTGCAGCTCGCTGCCATTGCCCAGCACTGGGAGAGAGGCTGGCCTTGAACTCACAGTCTTACTGCCTCCACCTCAAGAATGTTGGTGTAAGAGGTGTGCCCCACCACACCCAGCTTTAGAATTCTAAGTATTCAGGAAATAACACCAACTGAAAACATCTGCCACTCCACAGCAGGGACATGCTGTGAGAAATCAGTAGGTGACTTGGTCATTGTAGAGATGTCACAGAATGTGATGAGAGGAGCTGAGATGGCTCCCAGTGTTGATAAGGGACGTGACCTGCGGCATGCTGGTATGCATGCAGTCCACCTTTACTGAAGTCTTGCAGTGTAGTGCTTGTCTCTATTTTTCAGGTAGGTTTGGAAAGAAACACGTAAGTACAGAGAGGTGACGTGACCTGTCTAGGGACATGCCAACAGTAGGATGATGCCCATCCCCAAAGAGAATCACCACAAAGCAAATGTCAAACTCATAAATCCCCCCTGTTAGAGCTATCTTGAAAATAAAAGGCAACTTTGTCTTCTGGCTTTCCTTTGACTCTGCGTCTTAGCCATTATTTTACCATGTACATAAGTCTATTTAAAAACAAGTCTGCTCTAAGCATTGATTCCCCCCGATGGAGAACTGGCTGCTTCTAAGTAACACCTGCAACCACCAGAGATGTTTAGGACCAGCTATATACTAAGCTGATGTGGAAGGTTACCAGCCATTCTGCAGCTCTTGTGAATCATGCGATATCATAGAATATGTATGCTTTATAAATATTTTTTTACAGAGTCGATAACTAATTATGAGTTCATGCTTCATAAATGAATCAATATTGGAAATAAGTCTAAGTGGATTCATCACGCAAATGACTAGTTGGCAGCAAAGTTTGAGATTAGCCCTGGGTCTAGGGGGCCTTTGGGCTTTTCTTTCCATTTCAGGACAACAGCAACTGCTTTGGCTGCAGTGGCAACTGTGGCCAAAAGGACTGGAAAATGCCAGAAGGAAACTAAGACCTGCTTTTTCTCTCCTTCCCCTCAAGTCCGGCACATAGCTGCTCCATTTACTCCGCTGCCTGAGCTCCATTTCCACTTGCGTGCCTTCTTGGCAGGCCCACAAAGTTGAGGACTATCTGCCCTTAATGAGGCACCCCAAATGGGATGCAGTCAGAGTCTGGGGTTCTCATGAATAGTCCTATACAAAATACACAATTATTTTGCCTAGGAGAAGTTAAGGCCAAATAAGCAAACATGCAGGAGAGTACAAAGACAAAGAAATGAAGATATGGCTTCACTCCCAGAGCCAGGGACAGAGAATCTGTGCAGACAACAGCTCTGAGGACCAAGGCCACTTCCTGGAGAGACCTTTTGAATCCTACATGCCATGATGGGTCTTCACCTGGAATCCCAGGATGCTCTTCTGAAATGCTGATTTTGTACATTTGACCATCAGGCCATCCTGAGGAAAACCCCACCACAACTCCAAGACAAAGGGACAAGCCACTTGGTGCCCTTGGCAGTAGACTCACAAAATATTTTGAAGTGACAAGGCACTTAAAAAAAATACACAAAATTGTCTTTTTAATATTAACCTCAATGTGAATATTGAAACTCTCTTTAATCTTCTCAACGACCTTTAAGTTTAGATAAAACTGGAGGCTGCCAAGACCAGGACGAAGAGTCACTTGCCATTCTCCATCTTCCTTTATTCCCATGCTTCTCATTTGTGCTGACAAACAGTCACCTCTCATCTCCATCCCAGGCAAAGAGCAAAGCAGACAAGGCAGACTTGGTCCTCCCTGGATGCTGTCAGCAGCTAATTAACGTCATTTAGGCCGAAGACTTTTCCTTGCCTGTCCACAGATGGGGAAGCAAAGCCCTGGAAGAGACTCTCTATATGGCTGTATCAGCTGGTCTGTAAAATGGACTTGAAAACTACAGCTGTGTTTTTCACAGTGGTAATAGCACTGGGTAGGGCTACCATCCTTGCCCTCAGCATACACACACCCAGAGTCAGGCATCACCTTGCCCACGTTTATGCTGGCATAAACCCAACACTTTTGCTTGGGAAATATTGCCGATTAATTCAGTCCTGCACAAAGCCTGTGCCAGAGTGGCTTAGGGGTGCTCATCTGGATAGCATTGTTTTTCTAAACCCACCACAAAGGCCCTTCACCCTCACACCTTGAATCCTTCCTGTACATTCCTTTGCCTGCCCAGATAAAGACCCTTTGCCAAGAACTATTATTTTATTTTTTAAGATTTTTTTCAAAACTATGATGTGCAAATTAACGATTTTTTTCATGTAAGTACTGTCAAATGCTGGGGAAAATTAATGATTTTTCAAATAATTATATTTGATTTTACCTCACATGCCTGTTACTATTTTGAATACATTGTGTTGGTTTGTTTGCTTGTTAAGTACAGGAGACCAATCCCAGGGCCTTGAGCTTGTGAGGTGTCCACTCTGCCAGTGAGCCAAATATGCAAACCCTGTACATACATTTTGATGTTTGACTTGCTTTCTGCCTTTTTAAATGAAATGTGTGTATGTGTTTGTGCTTGTGTGTGTACAGACGTGTGCATGCACAGACACAGGTGTGCAGAGAGCAGAGGACAACCTAAGGTGTCATCTTCAAGAATACCATTTACATTATTTTTGTGACAGGGTCTCTCCTTGGCTTGTAACTTACTAAGTAGGCTAGACTGCCCAGGCAGCCAAAAGAGGAACCCTCCTGTCTCTGCCTCCCCAGTGATGAGTTTACAAGCATGCACCATGCCTGACATTTTTATGTGTATCTGGAACTCTAAATCAGGTCCCCATACTTCTGAAAGAAGCACTTTACTGATTGGGCTGTCTCTCAGCCCCACATTCTGCCTTTTAAATAAGATAGGCTAAGCTTAGTCTCTCAGAGTCTGTATGTCAGTGATGTCCTTTGGGCCTGCTCAGGTATATGAGGCTGCTTCTTGCTGCACAAACCATCTCAGAATGAGTTTTCTAGGCTGGCTCTCTTTTCATTTTAATGTGCTTTATGATTTCTCAGGTCACTTTGATGCTCTTCCGGTGTTCATTCTTAGTCACCCCATCCTTTCACGTGTTCTGGATTAAGTCTCGATTAGCTAAAGTGAGTGACTGTTCTATGCTTGCTAGCACAAGGCAAGACATCTATGAATATCCTCCTTTATGGCTGCCCTGGTAGTTCACACTTTTACCTCCAAGATGAAGAGAAGTCCACTCTCCTGGTTAAAGAACACAACTTGGAAATGTGACTTGATGTGGTATGAAGGCTAACTAACTTCCCCATGTCCCAGTGTGGTACCTCAGTGAACAAGATTCAAAACTATTCTTGAGAAAAATTATGAAGAGCTACGTGGTCCACATTTCAAAAGTTTTATCAGTAATAAAGATCTAATGCCTTTTATTTATGATTCTGCATCTGCGACCGTAAGGGGAAAGAGTGGTTGCATTTCAGGAGCTAGCAAGCTCTTGAAAATAAATGTATGAGCGAATTAATGGATTTGAGATAATAGGAATAAGTGAAACTGGTAGTCTATGCCTCTTCTAATGAAATTGACATCTGCAATGGTTATTATTCATTGTCAGCTTGACTGGATTTAGTGTCACCATGGAAACACACCTGTAGCTGTGTCTTATGTCGAAGTTTCCAGAAAGGTTTAAGTCAAAGAGACGACCCACCCTGAACATGGGCAGACCATCCTATTGGCTGGGGTCCCAGGCTGAGTAAAAGGGAGCTGGGGTCCCAGGCTGAGTAAAAAGGAGGAAGCAAGTGAAGCATCAGTGTTCATCTTGCTCTCTGCTTCCTGACTACAGAGCCAGTGTGAGCAACTGCCTCAGAGCCTTTTCGTATGCCTTCTCCGCCATGATAAACTGTGAGCCAAGGAAAACTCTCCCTTCCTTAGGTTGTTGCCGTCAGGCATTTGTTCATTGCAATGAGAAAATTAACTTACACAATAGCCTGAGAAATATCTTGGTTCAGATGAAGCTGTATACAACTCAATATGGCCTCTTGGTCATCATGACTTCATTGAGGTTAGAACAAAGTTTTGTTCCCATATGCTATTGTAATATAACTTTTGAATATAAGCTGATGATGATTTCCCTTTTGAATATTCTGGTACAGTTTTGCAGTCAGTGTTATCTTACTTTGAAAGTGTGTAAGAGTTTGTAGTTAACACCATATGGTGACAATGCTTTGATGATTTTTTTTGTTTGTTTTTCTATAGTTTAGAGATATTCAGGATGCCCAAGAAGGAAGGAGTGTGTGGATATAATCAAGGGCCCTTGAGTCAGATCACAGAAGGCACATCCCATTTCATCAAGTTCCCAGCTGAACAATCCTAGTCACATCTCCCCTGAGACTTTACCTTCTCATTAGCCAAAGAGGAAAACAGTGGCTATTTCTCCAAAGCCCTCCGACCTTGTGAGAAACAAGTAAAGTCTTAGAACCAGGCCAGGCAAATGCTAAAATCTCAGTACCTGACAGTCATTGCTGTTTTCATCATCCCCATCTATTTCCACCTGAAAATAGACATATTCCTCATATTGTCAGTAATCTGGGTAGTTTAAGTTGCTTCTGGGCTCTCCACCCAACATGTCGGTAGACAAGATGGAGAGGAAGGCCTAGAACAAAAACGTCACCAAAGGGATGAATTATTTTTTCATAAATCTGTGATAGACATAAAATAAACAGTAAGTATTTCTTTTGCAGGAGTCTAGCTTTGTTAAAGTAGATAAAGAGTTGTGTTTCCATAGGACCAGTGAATGTAGCTCTTGACTTTTGGGGAAAGATCACAGATATGCAACTTTCAATTGTAGATGATGGGTTGATCAGACAGATCTCATGGAAAGAAGATTGGTCAGAAGTTCAAATACGGTTTCTATGAACACACAGGAGAGAAGGCTAGAGAAAGAAGGTGGAAAAGACACCACCTGTCGTAGATGCATCTCGATCAAGCCTCTGTCATAGCAGCAGCACCGAATGCAGAAACAAGCAGTACTGAAGCCCATATCCTTTACTTTTCTGTCGCTGTGGTAAAACACCATGACTGAAAGCACTATAGAAGGACGGGTTTTGGTTTACGTGACAGAGGGATGGCATCCATCACGATGGAGGTGCATGGCTGCAGCCAGACACAGAGGCAAGAACAGAACGCCGAGAGCTATATCGTGAACCACAAAACAGAGTCAAGGACCTGGAAGTAGTGTGAGGGTTTTCATCTCAAAACCTGCCCCTAGTGACACACTTCCTCCAGCAAGACGATATCACCTAAGCCTCCCCTAAATAGTGCCACCACCTGGGGACCAAGTGTTCAAACGCTGGAGACTGTGGGGGACACTTTCATTCAAACCACTACTCCCAAATATTTGCATTCCCAAAAGCACAGGAGGTCTGTAAGAAGAACCAAGAAAGGACAGCTTCATAGTGCACCCTGTAGCATGCCTGACTAGAACATCAGCCACAGCAGAGAACAGACTTCTTAGGGCTCCCACAGAGTATAGGAGAGCATCTAGGTGTGCGTGAAAGTGAAGTTCCATCCCCCAAATAATCTTCTTATGGGAATTCAAATCCTGGTCTGACTGCACTTCACGTCAGAATGATTGAGTTTTGTTGACTACCAAAGGGATTTTAGGTCAATTGTTGTTTATATTTTTGGTGGGCTGAAACAGAGCTTGAGAACTAAGTTGATTTGTGTAAAAGAAGTTGCTGCCTTAGTCTTGTGAAGGTTAGCATTACCAACTGATTCCGGGAAGGTGGCCTCTGCTTTCTTCACTCTGCTCTGGATTGCTGAGTTTCAGATTAAATTGTAGAGGCACAGTTCCAGGCCTGCACCTTTGGGTCTCTCTGAGAGCTCTGTGCATCTGGCCTTGCCCCTCAGGGTCCATTCCTTGTATGATGTAGCCACACGGAGCTGTTTTAAATCTCCACCGAAACTACGGAGAAACTCAAGCTTGATCCTAGTTTCAGACATTTCCCTTGGGCAGAACCATGGGGTCTCATTTCCTGAAGCCCTCAGTGTGCATCCTGCCTGCAGGCCCTGAGGGCCTATCAATGCGGCAGCATCTTATGAGCCACCAAGATGCTCAGAGCCCCCTTTTTTTTTTTTAGCTATTTCCAGTGTGGCATACTGTGTCAAAGTTTATGCAAGCCTCTCTAATTAACACTGCTCGAGATAGCATCTACTCAAATTAAAAAGCCTTGGGGAGTCACATGTGAAAACCTTTTTTGAAGAAAATGTTTTCAGTTTCATGAAGAAGAATTATCAATTTAGAACTGGTTTTCTCCTCCTCCTCCTTCTCCTCCTATTTAGTTAAATGGGAGATGGCATCCCACAGTGGATATGAAGGTCGGGGGACAACTTGCAGGAGTTGGTTCTCTCCTTTCACCATGTTGAGTGCCTGTGATCAAATTCAGGGGTCAGCCTTGGCAGCAAGCACCCTTACCCATCTTGTCAGCTCTAGAACTCATTTTCAATGATATAGGATCCATTTTCTATAAGTGTGGGTGTAGTTGTGAAAGCCCTGGAATTAAAGTGAAAAACTGTAGAAGTTTCTTGGTCGGTGATCTATAGAATCAACTGGTTTATCATTGTAGCATCTGTGGTCAAATGAGCAATGCTACCAAGAATGGGCGTCCACAACAGTGAAGTTATGGAATCAGTCCAGGTGCCTGCCAACAGATGAATAAAGACAATGTGATACATGTCTACAGTATGGAGTATCTGCAGGAAATGGATGGAACTAGAAGGCATTATGCAGAATAAAATGAACTTGATTAAGAAACATGGGTATTGCATGCTGTCTCTCATATATGGAATCTAAGTGGTGAGGGGAGAGAGCAAATGTAAAGGGAATGCAAAAGGAAGCCTATTGGGGATATGGGGGAGGGAATATGGTCAGAGTATATGATATTAATGTATGGGCATGTCATAATGAAACTCCTCATTTGTATAATGAAAATACACTACTAAAAATACCAAGCATCCATTTTGGACAGGAACACATTGGTTTCCCTGGGTTCCTGAAGACATTGAGAATCCTTATATAGTTCAGCCATAGAATGCTTGCCAAATGTGTTAGGGGTCTTTGGTCCTATCCGCAGCAACACTCACATACACATGAAACATGTACAGAGAGAGAGAGAGAGAGAGAGAGAGAGAGAGAGAGA
>CABHPH010153791.1:68446-92872 GCA_902168325.1 Peromyscus nudipes
TCTCTCTCTCTCTCTCTCTCTCTCTCTCTCTCTCTCTCTCTCTCTCTCTCACACACACACACACACACAGAGTGATCTATGAGGAAAAAAAGTCAAGCAGAGCTAAGGAATAGTTTGGGTGAAGGGAGCAGGCAAAAGCATCTTGGCCTGCGTACTGCCATTTTGACTTCAGACTCCATTTTACTTGTAGGGTGAAATAAAGTTTAGGTTCCCAAACCCTAGGGGAGCTGAGAACTTTCCAATGGCTGAGCAATCTCCTCCCTAAGCCATAGACATAGTCATTATTCATCTTTCCTTCTTTAGAAATATTATAGTTGTTCTTAACCACTGAAAGAACAAATGAATCTAATTGGTTGGACTGAAAGACTTACATTGTGTATTGATCGACATTAATGGAAAACACAGGAAGTCCCTAATCTCTAAATCCTGATTGGTGAAAATTGGTGACTTGGCAACAAATGTTTGTGAATTTTATGCTTACAAACCCCACTTTTGCCTCTGCTCGGGGCTTTCAGGAGAAATAGGGCTCCTGAGGCCTTGTCCTGCAGCCCTGCTCCATCAGTGACCCGCGTATGTGGTAAATTATTAAAATCTTTGGAACCCATAAGTATTGTCTCTCTCCTTCCTCATGGTGGATAAGGGGCTGGGTGTCACCCTGGGGTCTTAAGTGTTTGGAACAGGAAAATTCTGATTTTAAGTCAGGTGAAGAGTGTGGTTTCTGTCATTCCTTCATCTAAGAAAGAGGAATTTGGAGTTCCAATTTTTACTAAATTAAGCCCAAATAGGCAGTTCTTGCCAATATTTTTATTTGATTAATTAAAATCATTAGATAATCAAGCTCCAGTATATCTTTCAAAACAGATTTGTTCATAAATATTGCAGAATTGTAAAGGAACCTAAATGCGCTGCTTGGTCACACTTCATGAAATAATCTAAGGTCAGCTGTACTGAGGGACAATTGATAAACAAAGTCTGTATATTAAAAGCACATGGGGCTTAGTGCATATACACTGTGAAAATATCAATCTAATTACTATTTCTAACACCTGGGAAAAACGTTCTTTTAATGTCTATTTTATGTATATGGGTATTTTTTGCCTGCATATGTCCACACACCAAGTGCATGAAGAGGCCAGAAGAGGGTATCATATCCCCTGGAACTGGAATTACAAAAGGTTGTGAGCTGCCATGTGGGTGCAGGGAATTGAACCCAACTCCTCTGGAAAAGGAGCTGATGCTCTTAATCGCTGAGCCATCTCTCCAGCTTTATAGTCACTATTTGTACAGTGAGACTTCCTAAGATCTGTTCTCTTGGGTGACTTCAAGTGCACAGTACATTATTAGTAGCTAGTTGCATTCACAATGTAAACACTCACTGCTCCACAACTTTCTCATCTTACAGCTGCAAGTTCATACCTTGGGCCAGCACCTCCCCAGTTCCCTCTCAGAGGCCTTTCCAAGGACTTCTGGACACTTGTGTACATGCCTATCGCCTAAACTGAAAGAGGTTAATTTCATACTTGGCAACAAACTGCACACCCAGAAATTGCTCAGCGTTTGACATTTCTACAAACAGACCCGAGAACATAAAGGAAAGAACAAAGTCAAGGGAGAAGGAGAAAGCTTGGCATTCTGTTAGATGGAACGCATCCATACATTTGAAAACAATTATTGAAGGTCCAACGGATTTTTTTTGTCAAGACCGGAAGTTGATATTGCTTCCCAGGGAGTGGAAGGATGTTTTAGTGGTTAAGGGCTCATACAGCTCTTGCAGAGAACCAAAGTTTGGTCCTGAATACTCAAATCTAGCAGCTCACAGCCAACTGTAGCTCCAGCCCCAGGGGGATCTGACATCTCTGGCCTCCTCTGGAATTTGCACTCACACAAACCCACACACAGATGTACACACATAACGTATGATTTAAAAAAAAAAAAAACAACATTACTTCCCAGAGTAACTAACCACGTGGGCTGAAAATGACAATGTAGAAGGAAAGGGAAAGGCTGAATTCTCACTGTCCCTTCTCTTTCAGTTTGTCCTGGCCACGGGCGACCCAGCACCTCCACGTCAGCTGAACAGTTTATCCAGAAATGTAATGTGGGTTGGGAGAGCAGCGCAGCTGTAAAGTACTTGCTTAGCATCCCGAACTTTTGGGAGTAGAAACAATTGAGTTAGTTTGGTACATTTTCCACTGTTTTGCTAAGCACAAAAATGCATAGGCACATATAAACTATGGAATACAAATGTAAGTTTGGTGAGTTTGCATATGAATTAAGTGCTTATATTTGCATTTAAATGAACACTGCATGATGTAAAGATAAACGTTAAGATTCATGCTAATATTTTTTATTTTTATTTAGAATGTTAAGTAGCACACCAAAAAAAAAAAAAGCATCAGGAAAAAAAGGGGGAGAGGAAGGAAGCTTTATATTGTAGTACCTACTGTTAATGGCACCTTCTGTCTGATTTGTAAACAGCAGGCCTTGAGTTTTCATTTTGCTCTGGGGCATGTAAATTATGTAGCTGATTTTAGTTTTAAGTATTATGTGCTAATATATGTAAAATCATTTGGAATAATGCCAGGCATAGAGCAAGTGTTTTATGAACACTGGTTTGCTTTTTTTTAACCATTATTATCATTACTAATGTATTTAGAAAGGCAAAAATACATCTGCACATTGCTTCTGAAGACATTAGCTACAACAAAATACTAAAAAAAAATGGTTTATATGAATATTTCCTACTTATGTGTAGTTCATGAATGATATGTGAATACAATATGCCCTTTATGTAACCCCAAGATTTGCCCATTTCCTAGAAAATGTATTATTTATTTGACAACTTTGCTTCTTAATTTCTGGAAAATTGAGGGGAAACAATGACTGTCATTTACAACACAGAAATGTTAGAATAGCTCAAGTCTATCGCTAATGGGTATTTGACTTGCTTAACAAATTAGGAGTCCAAAATAACTTAGAGTCTTTCCTCTAAATGCATCAAAAACCATCTAGAAAATGTTTATTATGTGGTTTGTGTTAACGTATAAAAGTCTATTCACTCAAAATCCATCAAATAATAGGTGGAGAGGCACATGGCACACAAGGGAACAGTGTTAGCAACAAAAAGGAGTATTCCATGAAACATGCTTCAAAGTGGATGAACCTTGAAAATGTCATCCAAGGGGAAGAAGCCAGGGATGAAAGACTATATTCAAGAGCCCAATCCAGACCAACATCTCCATGGGTGAAAAACAGATTAGTGATTGACCAAGGCAGAGAACAATAGGGGCATGAGAAGGATTGTGGCATATTCCTTTACACTGTTAATATATGTCACAGTGATTGGTTTAATAAAGAAGGCAACTGGCCAATAGCTGGACAGGTAGAGGTCAAGCGGGACTTGTAGACAAAAAAGAGCTCAAAGAAGAGGAGGAGTCTAAGAATTGTGAGGAGACTTGGAGAGAAGATGAACTTGACATACTGAGAAAAGGTACCAAGCCATGTGGCAGAGCGTAGATAAGAAATATGGGTTAATTTAAAATGTAAGAGTTAACTAGTAACAAGCTTGAGCTATTGGCCAAGCATTTATAATTAATAATAAGTCTCAGTGTGGTTATTTGAGAGTGGCTGCCAAGACACAGAGAAACTACATCTACAAGGGATGGCTAATAATTGTGGAATTTCTTTGAAAGGTGCACATGCCCGACAGGCTGGGGAGATGGCTCAGCAGGTGCTTGCCAAACAAGCCTGGTGATTAAAGTTCCTGTCTGATAATCTGTAGAGGTGGAAGGAGAGAACCAACTCCAAAAAGTTGTAGTCTGGCCTCCACATGTGCACTGTGGCACTAGTGCACACACATACACAACAAAAATAGTGAGTAAATATTTTTCAGATGTCCCACAACTGCTTTGGTAATGATAGCTTAACTTTCAGAGTTTACCAAAATCTGCTGAATTGTGTATTTGAAGTGAGTGAACTGAACTCTATGTGAATAATAGCTCAATAATGTTGTATTTTTAATTTTTTTTATTTGAGCATTTCATACATGCCTATAATGAATTTTGGTTGTTTACTCTTCTCATTGCCTTTCATATCACCCTTCCCCCTCTTACCAAAGCCCACTTCTTCCCAGGTCCTCCCTTTCCTATCTTGGTGGATGTGACCCACTGAGTTTAATTAAGGTCACCTGCATGAGCATGAATGTGAAGTTATTTTCTGGAACATAGATAGCTAATCAGTGTATTACTCCTTCCCCCAGTTGGCGTTAAATGTCATTCATGGTGTAGGATCTCATTAGACCTTTTAGACCTTCCCCCATTCTTAGTGAGATGTTGTTGTGGGACCCAATTTCATATAGGTCATGATTAGTATGTTATTGTCAAACAATGGGATAACCTTAAAATAGATTTTAAAAATTTAAGAAAATCCCCAAGTAAGCTTTCCCATTTTCTGAACTGTTTTTAAACGTCCTCAAATTGTTGGATATTTTCTTAACAGATTTTCATGTTGTCAGACATTAAGGATGTCCCACGTAATCCCTTGGGTGAAGTGGGATTTTTGCCTCTCAATTCATTTACAGAATGGAGCATGTTTCAAAGGGATTACGATATGAAATCAGCATAAATTCAAGAAAGGTCTGGTACAGTTTGGCTGTATACCGCACATGAAAAGGGGTGGGGCTATGCATGTTGACTCTACAATTATACTGTATGCTATTGTCTTTAGGAAATAATACAAAGATCAAGGTTCTTGGTGTTTGTAACAACACATGAACAAAGGGAAATAGTGTATTTCTTCAGTGAAAACAAGTGATATCCTAAGAGAGAGAAGGGGAAGATCCTAAGTATACTGGCTAAGAATACAAGGCATTTAAATCTCTAAATGCATTTCTATAAATTGTGACAAACTCACACTCACGCGGCACAGCAAAGGTGGAACACACCACACACACACACACACACACACACAGAGAGAGAGAGAGAGAGAGAGAGAGAGAGAGAGAGAGAGAGAGAGACTAAACCACAAGGCTTTATTCACAAAATAGAACATTTTCCCTCAAAGTTGAAGAGTGTGACATTAGTATATTTGACAAACAAAACACTTAGAATTGTGATACAGCCTGTTTAGGAGAGAATCCCCCCACCCCCTAGGGAAGGCTCTGGGTGAGACTAGAAAAGAGATGAATGTTGGCCACCAGGGGTTTGACCAGTCTGAAGACTGCAGAAGTGATAGAATCTCCTGCCTTGGCCTACACTGTTCTGAGGCTGAGACTCTCTGCTCCACACTGCCACCTATGTGCCATGAACAGGCTGCCTCCAATTCCAGCTTCACCAAGGATGGTTGAGCCCCTTATGTGAAACAAGGCAGTGTTTGCATAGAGCCTGTGGGCGTCTTCCCATGTACTTCGAGTGATCTATCTCTACATGACTTACAGTGCCCAATGCCATGTGAATGTTATACAAGCAGTTGTTATGATGTATTATTTAGAGAACGATGGCAAAAGAAAGCCTGCACATACTTGATACAGATGCAGTTTCTAATTTCTGATTGCTTGAACATATGATTATGTAACTGGGGACACAGAAAGGCAACTATACTTCTGAGACATCTCATCCATTAATCTGGCCTCAGATATATATTTGCTGAAGCCTCATTGTCTCCTCTGTTGCGGTGACCCTGGATGACTTCCACCTGCCAAACCCTTATTCAGAAAAATGAAGAACCAACCCCCTAGCTCAGCACACAAAGCCCTTCTCCAACAGGGCACCATCTGCTCTGCTGACTCGCTGTGCAGCCCACACCCACACCTCATTTTTTCTATTTGGTGGTAGCCCTGGCTAGTCTCAGAACCGCTGCAGCCTCTCACCCTCTGGGATGTCCTTCCTCCTGCTCTTCCTCTTTCACAAAGCTTAGTAGGTCAGGGAACCCCATGAAGGTCCTTGAAGGCTGGTCAGAATGCCAGAACCTTCTTCCACACTCCCATAGGACAAGGGTGGGGCACTGATATGGGACTCACTTCTTGTTTTACGACACATCACATTGCTGTTACCACCACTGATTTTGTTTGGTGTTTGCCTACCCTAAAAGAAGCACTCAACATATTAATGCCAAAAAAACAGATAATCTAAATCAATTCAAACTCATTTTAGGCTATAATTCTACATAAAAGAATGCTGGCATTTAGCATGTGTCTGTCCCAAACTTGGCCTTTTATCCTTTTATGCTCCGCTCTGTGATGTGGCGATGACTGAATTCAACAAAAGACAGACCCTTCCCAGGGCTGTGGCTTCCAGTTAGGTTCATCTCTGTCTCTGTCTCTCCTATAAACTTTTCTCTTTCCTGTTTAAAGGTGAACCTTGGTGGCAGTTCCCATTCCAAGTACAGTTCAGATGAAGCAAATGAAACGCAGAACATGTCTCCATGCTAGTTCTCTAGAGAAACAGACAGTGAAGCCAACACATATCACGAAGGGGATTTACTAGACTGGCTTACACAATGGGGGCTGGGTGGTCCAATCACAGCTATCTGTGTGCCAGCAGTTTGTCAGTTCCTCACCCCTATTCTGTCTTCCACCTTGGGGCAAGCCTTTTCTGAACATTTTTGAAGTTTTATGATCATATATAATGGACAACTATTTGTGAAAACTTTTGCCACATAATACAGGACAGCACAAGGCCCACTTCTAAAAATGCTCCTTCTGTTGATACCTGGGCTCAACACACCACTTGAAACTTTTTGGGGCAGCATGGTAGGGATTCACTCACCTTCTTGTACAAATGTCATTGAGAAACTGTGCTGACTAGTTTTATATCAACTTGACACAAGCTAGAATTATCTGAAAGGAGGGAACTACAATTGAGAAAATGCCTATGTTAGGATCTGGTTGTAGGGTATATTTGTTAATTAGTGATCAGTGGGGTAGAGTCCAGCCTATTGTGTGGGGGGCCTTCCCTGGGCAGGTGGTCCTGGTTTTCTATAAAAAAGCAAGTTGACCAAGCCAGTAAGCAGCTCCCCTTCATGGCCTCTGCATCAGCTCCTGTGTAGCATGAATCTTAAAAAGTCTTATTAATAAAAACAAACCTGGAGCCAGGTATCGGGGTGAATGCTGGAAAACCAGAGAAGCAGAACAAATCACAGCCACTTTACCTCGCCAATTCCTCCGCTGATCCCGTTTCCTCAGACTGGATGCCTCTGAATTCTCATCCAAATAGATCTCAGCTGAACTGTTGCTCAAAAGCCTAAAAGCTTAACCAGCATCTAATTCCTCATTCTCACGCCTTATATACCTTTCTGCTTTCTGCCATCAGTTCCTGGGATTAAAGGCGTGAGTCACCATGCCTGGCTGTTTCCAGTGTGGCCTTGAACTCACAGAGATTCAGGCAGATCTCTGCCTCTGGAATGCTAGGATTAAAGGCGTGTGTGCCACAATTTTCTGGCCTCTATATCTAACGGCTGTTCTGTTCTCTGATCCCAGATAAGTTTATTGGGGTGCACAATATTTCGGGAAACAATACCACCACATCATCTGCAGCAGGCGATTCTTGGATCCTAGACACATCACCCATGTTCCCATATCTAAAGTCCCCCAGTTTCTTAGCTTAGAAAGTCCCTTTGCTAAGGACCGGGGGTACAGACTCATAGCAGAACATTCGCTCAGCTCTTTGTGAGGCCCTGGTTTGATCTGCAGAATGGCAAACAAATCAACCTAACCAACTAAAATCCTGCTCCTCTAAAGTCAGCTCAAATGCCTCTTGCTGAATAAAATCATCAAGCCTTCCAGGAATAATGAAGAGCTGTGCCTCTGAGCTCCCCCATAACCACTGTCCTGGCAGCATTTCCACAGCAAGCTGCTATGACTACAAGTTTCAGAGAATAGACTTCTGCCTCTTCTGGACCAGAACACAGTGCAGAACTTGGTAGAACAGGCAATCCTGCCTTTGGAATAAATCAGATTAAGAGCTCATTTCTTTTCTTTTCAAACAGAGTCTATGTAGCCCTGGCTAACCTGGAACTCACTACATAGATCAGGGTATCTCTAACAAAGAACTGTCTGCTTCTGCCTCCTGAATGCTGGGATTAAAAGCATGCACTACCATGCCCAGCAAAAACTCAAATCTTTTATTTATTTATTTATTTTTGGTTTTTTGAGACAGGGTTTCTCTGTGTAGCTTTGCGCTTTTCTTGGAACTCACTTGGTAGCCCAGGCTGGCCTCGAACTCAGAGATTGGCCTGTCTCTGCCTCCCAAGTGCTGGGATTAAAGGCGTGCGCCACCACCACCCAGCAAGAACTCAAATCTTTTAATCCCAAATTATCAGTCACTGACTTTTTTCAAAGGACTGTTTAAAAAAAAAAATGGTGTTCTTGCCGGGTGCTGGTGGTACAGGTCTTTAGTCCCAGCACTTGGAAGGTAGAAGCAGGTGGATCTCTGAGTTCAAGGCCAACCTGGTCTACAGAGCCAGTTCCAGAACAGTCAGGATACATACAGAGAAACCCTATTTCAAACACACACACACAAACCAAAAAACAAAACAAAAAAATGGTGTTCCTCTCAAAAATGTCTTATTGTAACATAACAATTGGCTTTGTACATTTTTTGAAAAGAGGATTTTCTAACAAAACTATCATAATAGAGGCTGGAGAAATGGCTCTGTGGTTAAGGGCACTGGCTGCTCTTCCAGAGGACCCTGGTTCAATTCCCAGCACCGAAATGGTGACTCAGAACAATCTGTAACTCCAGTTCCTGGGATCTGATGCCGCCTTCTGGCTTTCATGGGCACCAGGCACACACACTGTACACAGACGTACATACACGAGAAACAACTATAGACATAAAATAAAAACAAACAAAGCCTTATCAAATAGCACATATTAAGGGCAGCAATAGTCAATACACCTGCACTGGTGATATTTGCAGCTTCTAAACTGTAAACTGTTTTAGAATAAACCACAGGCAATGGGCACAGGGAGCAGTTTATTGTAAAATACAAAGCAGCAGTGACTTCCGCAGTGAGCTTCCACACATGTCTGGACATCCTCATCAATGCCAAGCTATGAACAAAAGGACAACCGTGAAGCCAGTGCCCACTAAAATCGCTTTCTCTTGATAATTTCTGGTTTCCAGCTGACTGGGTGAGTTTCTTCTGTCTAAAAAGAGAAGAGTAAGCAAAGTGTTGAGTGGATCTATCACACATTCAGCTGAGCTTTCACTTCAAGTCAGATTTCTTTTAGATATCACAGCAACACCAATGCCGTGATTCCAGATTTCATTTCCACAGCAGTCTATTGTTTGCTACTATTATTAAGGAATCATTTTCCCAGTAACTGTACTGAGAAAGAACTAGATTTTAAAAGTCATGTACCAATGGAACCATCGGCATCAATGCAACCACACAGAAGCCCCGAGCCGATCTACACAGGTGACACATCCCTTTGTACTGTAACGAGTCCTTTTCTTTCCAGTAACCAAGTGAGAGGTCCTTGCTAAATTGGCATGACAGTTCTTTTACTTTAAAAGGCATGTAAAAGCTGGTGTGGTGGCTCATGCCCACAATCCCAAGTATCTGGGAGGCAGAGGCAGGAAGACTGCTTCAAGCTTAAGTCAACTTGAGCTACAAAGTGAGTTCCAGGCTAGCCAGAGATACAATGTGAAGCCCTGTCTCTAAATACAAAACACATAATTAAACTTAAAAAAACTGAAAGAAACATGCAAGGAAACTGAGCACCTACCGCGGTCTCATCCTCTCTGTAAACTTTAATGGTTTTATCAGCTTCGGCTGTTAGTAACCGACTTTCCGACTGATCAAAAGCACAAGCAAATATTCCCGATTCACTGTCCAAAGACCCAGGCTGTACAGCTGCATGCACTCGCTGAAAATTGTACCCAGTTCTCCAGTCCCAAAGGTGCATAGTGCCATTGTCAGCTGTGAAGGAAAGATGTGGTTAGATTTCTAGCCATTTAACAGCTCCGATGACCCATGAGCAATACAAAGACATAGAACACACACACACACACACACACACACACACTCCCTAATAAGGTTTTATCTACTTTTGTTTATGTTTAATTCAGAACTATAGACCTTAAAAGACACCATAACATTTGACAATCCAACCAAGCTGGGACAATTCCTAGCATAAATCCTTCCTTACCTTTATCACATGGGAATTCAAGAGGACTAAACTATGCAACATGCTGCATGGATTATCAACACATTATGAACAGGCACATACACCCGAGTCAAGTGAGTGCCACTACAACATAGGTGTGATACTGTAGGAACTACACTAATCACCCACTTCAACAAAAGGGCAAACTCAACACCCCATAAAAACCTTGCTTTACCTCCAGACACAAGTACTCCATCAGCATTCACTGCCAGTGTGTTAATAATTGCATTATGACCAGAGAGATTTTGAATGAAACCTCCATCAGGGAATTTCCACTGCTTTATGTTATCTGGAGATCCAGACGCAAATGTGTAACTGGAACAAAGATTGATTGACAAGAATTAATGGGAAAGTACACTGCATCAAAAAAATCTCCCAGCTTGGAAAAATTCCTGTCTGCTCACTGGTCCAGACAGCTTCACTACAATGTTAAGTCCATCGAGGTGCAAAATCATCAGTATCTCCATTCCAAGTTCTACCAGCCTTTCAAACTATTGAAATGCATTTTAAATCCCAGAATAATGTTTTCATTTCTTCAGTGTTCTACCGAATTAACACAACAAATGTACACATTCAATGGCCAAAAAAACTCCCCCTGACAATTTTGAAGAAAGGGAGAGAAGGAAAGAGAGGGAAGGAGAGGGTCCAGAAGAGGGTGGTTAGGGGTGGCCTGATCTGGTAACAGCTTGTGACTTTATGCTTGTCTTCTCTGGGAATCGTGACTTCACCGTTGATGGCTCTTCTTCTGTCCCCTGCTGTCCATTAACTTCCTCCTTAAGGATTGAACTATTCTGTGTCTGTCTCAGCTGTTACACAACAGCATATACGGCACAGTCTCTGACAGGCAAAAAGTATGTCCAACGCCCTCTCTGTCCTACACATACTCAGCCACTAGTACCTCCTACTCTGACACGCAGTTTTAACCATGACTTGGTCTTACTTGTCACTGTGTAGAGGGACTTTCTCCTTCATTCTATACAGTGCATGAAACAAAACAGCAACAATCAGAAAATTAAAGCAAGCCTGGCCATCTGCAGCACAGGCTGCAAGACTACAATAGCAGTTGGTGTTGGAGTTTCACTAAGACACAGAGAAAGAAAAGTTAATTAGCAAAACACACTTACTGTCGTGGATGTAAGACCACAGCCCTGACCGATTTCTTATGATTCGTCAATGTCACTCTTGTCTTCCCAGCCACCAGATCCCATAATCGTATTGTGGTATCATGACTTCCTGTAATGAAAAGACACACACGCACAGGCACAGAGAGAAAAGAGAGAGACAGACAAGGACAGGATCCACAAGTTAAAATACAGTAATCATAGAGCACTCCTCTACACCTATGCATACACTAAGCAGAAGTCCCACCACTGTGAATAATGTCCTCACAGTTCTAAAGCTAGCATTCTTTTATGTTTTGTTCTTTTTAAAATGCCCAATCGAGGCACTAGAGAGATGGCTCAGTGCTTAAGAGCACTTCTTAACTTGCATTTGGTTCCCAGCATCCAGAGTGGTCACAACCATCTGTAACTCCAGTTCCAGGGGACCTGACACTATTCTAACCTATGTGGACGCCAGGTACTGAATTGTTCCCCCTTAATATTTCTAGTTAACAAAACAAACCAAGTGACAGAATTAATTTCCAGTCACAGTAAAGTTCACTGACATTTAAGTAAGACTCATACCAGTTCTGAAGGGATGGGTGGCAGGGTATTTCCTAACTTTAATTCCCTAGTATGATAGTCATGACACTCTAGAATGACACTTGACTGTATCAAAGAGCAGTTTTGCAGACAGCTTTTATAATACCTGACACATTCTATGATACATAAAAAGCACAAGAAAAAAAATCTTGCAATCCTAATTTCCAATGTCCATGATTGAAATACAGAGTAACACTAGAACACATTACAAGGCAGGAGCTGGAGAAGCCACAGCACAGATGCAGAATGGTGATGCATCCGGTATGAGAGGCAGTAGGGTGGAGAAGCAGATCATACCAGTAATAATCTGTGGTTCTGCAGCTTGGCATCTCACGGTAGCAACTGCATTTGTGTGTCCAGACAAAGTGTGTACGCTGGCTTTAGTTCTCACATCCCAGATCTGTAAAAATATAATCAACGTACTATGAAAAAGAACAGGTATTCATATCTGACAGCTCTAAGTCTGCCAGACCAGGGTGTCTGAACATAAGGAAGAGGATGCACAAATGGAGGACAATGATCCATGTGCTATAGGGAAAGACAGAGGCCAAGGAAGTCAGGAGTTCAAAGATCAGGATACTAATCTATCGGCTTAGTTCCACAATGGGATTAGAGAATTAAACAGCTAATGGACAATGACTATGACAGCCTAGAGCAGTGGTTCTCAACCTTCCTCAGGCTTTGACCCTTTGAAAGGGTTCCTCAGGTTGCAGTGACCACCAACCACAAAATTATTTTTGTTGCTACTTGATAACTGTAATTTTGCTACTGTTATGAATCACTGTGTAAATATGATTCCTATTTATCATATCTATATGCAGGACGGTCTTAAGTGACCCCTGTGAAAAGGTCATTCCACTCCCAAAGGGATCACAGTCAACAGGCTGGGAATCACTGGCGAAGAATATGAGGCTGTCACAATTCAGGGGCAGGACAAATTAACAGTAAACACAGAACTGGAGAGTGAGATTGAACAAACATACAAGTCATGAATCCGAGAGAGACCAGGTTATGATGAATCAAGAATCTATTGTTCTTTATGAGAAAAATAACACGCTAATATCAGGTTTGCATATGAGAAGATACAAGACACCTACAACAAGCCCAGAGCTACATCTCACTTACCCGTGCAGTTGAGTCTCGACTACAAGTCACCAGGACATCGATTGTTGGATGCAAATCCAGACCATACACTGCACTTAGATGGCCATGATAGTGTCGTATAACCTAAAGATAAAAGCAGAAAAGTTACAATTTCTAAAATTAGGAAGATCAACAGTGGAGTCTGGGGACACAGCTCCAAGGCAGAGAGCTAGCCTAGCTTGCCAAGGCCCTGGATTCCATCCCAGCAGCATAGTGTAAACAGACAATCAACAGCGGCTCATGCTGTTTGAACGCCTTTGCTCCCAGCTTACCTTGTTATATTCAAGATCCCAGCACTTCACTTGTTTGTCTTCTCCACAAGAGAACAAGTAAGGGCTCCTCGTGCTCACGATCACACCACGCACCGTACTGATGTGGCCAGTCAGCGACAGCTTTAATTTGCCACTAGCCAAGTCCCAAATCTGAAATCAAATAATTGTTTTTCTTTACGCTGGCTACTCACCCCCACAAAAAACTCTGAACACTGACATAACACTAAATGTATGCACATATAAGAACTAAGACTCTTTACAATGATTCTTCTCTAAATAGAAGCAGGAAAAAAAGGCACATTCAGACTGGGTAAGTGTTTGCAGAAGGTGACAAGGTTAATACTCCCAATACATAAAAAGATTCGCTGATGATGAAAATATCAACAACACAGCATGAACCGTACCTGAGGGAACAGTTTAACCCAGAAAAGTACTGAAGATAAAAGCGTTCAGCCTCACTGCATTTCTAGGTGTCTGTCCATTTCGAGTGGTCATGTTAAGTGCACTCTTCTGAAAAGCTATGTGGTCAGCACAACGGACCAACAATCAGCTCACTATCTTTGGAAAGAAATTTGCACTTTCCATACCAGCTCAAAGACATGAGGCCTAACATTTGTAGTACGACAATCTATCAAAACAAAACTACAATACACAAAAAGCAGCCTGTGTAAAAGGAATGCAGGCTTATCACAATGAAAATTATCACACTAGAATTTTAATGTTGAACAATAAGAAACAGGTTATAGAATTACCTGCACATTCTACCCATTTAAAATACTGAATTTTTCATAAGAAATGCTATGTCAGAAAAACAAGACTCAAAAATAAAAAAAAAAAATGAGGACTTTTGCCAGGCATGGTGGTGCACGCCTTTAATCCCAGCAAGCGGGAAGCAGAGGCAGGAGGGTCTCTGTGAGTTAGAGGCCAGCCTGGTCTACAGAGCGAGTTCCAGGACAGCCGGAGCTACACAGAGAAACCCTGTCTCCAAACAGCAGCAAGAGAAGAAACTGACTCTTACAAGACATACACATGTACACACAGAGAAAGGGTTGGCCGTAGACACATGGACACATCAACACAGACACACAACACACTCAAAGGAACCAGCCCGAGGGTCTAAGAGTGGGGGCATGGTGGACGAGTCTAGGCTGTCTTACACTACTTTCCATGACATCTCTAGAGAACTACGCTTTCATTCTGTAATCACAGGGTGAAAACTTCCTTCAGTAACAGTTACACAGGACTAACAGGAGGCCAATAACATGCTTACAACACCAGTGGGAATGCCACTTTGCAGACAGGCATCATTACTAGTTTTGACAGTAAATTTTACTGCATGCAGCCATCGTAAAGAGAGCCTACAACATCAATTCTTCTGTAGGATAACTTAAGAAACAAACCCAACCTCTTCCTTATTACCTTTATAGTTCTGTCAGCGGATCCAGTAACAAACCACTGATTTCCAGGTTCCACAGCGATACACCGAACCCAGCCAAGATGCCCACTGATAACCTATGTAACAAGGAGTGAAGTGAGCACTCATCCATACATGATTTAAAATGCACCCAATTTTAACCACAGCCTGGATTTGAACTGCATCATCTTCAAATCAGTTCTATAAAATTGACAATTATAGATTTTAGAGTGAGAAAAATTAACTTCTTTTCAATGAGTGAATGAATACTGAAATTGGGTACATCTATACAATGGAATACTACTAACCAATAAAAAGGAATCAATTTATTTCAAAATCATCCAATGAAGGACACCACTGGCAAGAAACATCTACCATGTACTTTGAATTTCATGGCATAGTTAACAACAACAAAAGATGCACGTATAATAATTAACGGCAAAGGGATCAGCGGTGGCCAGGAGTAGAAGAGTGCGCAACTGCAATAGCACAGGGTGCTCTGTGAGGGGGGTCTCAAATCTGTATCTAATAGACTCATTAGACCTACACATCAAGTACAGATGGTACAGTGTCTGAAAAACAATTATGCTGGCTATCTCATTCCCTACCTCATATTTTATTTTTGAACTGATATATTTTGAGTCATCTTATAATTTATTACAGCTGGAAGGATCACTGGCCAAAGAAACCTCTTTCTAAGGAATCTTCTCCTTCACTGTCACAGTAAACGCTTCTCTTTCTTAATTATCTGCTCTCCACATTTAGTACCTCCCACCAATACTTTCTACTGTATTTTATAGAAGACAGCATGCAGTTGCACTTGGAACCCGCTCCTGACATCTCAGCCAAGTGCCCAAGCCCACCCACCTCAGGTCATTCCCTAACTTCCCAAGCTCACTCCTGGCTGATGGGAAGTCCTTACTGTGCCCGAGGCAGAAGGAAATGCAGATCCACTTACCCTGTAGAGTTTCCACGGTGGGTGCCACTGGGGTTTGGGCATCGTAGGGGCTTTTTTAGCCATTAATGCAGAGTTCTTGGTATTGCCGGCCTCCATAATCATCTAGATATGGGACAGAGCACACAACTATTATGGCTATCATATTGAAAGTTTCAGGCCACTCATTCAAAAGAGGATATTTGAAAGGTTGCTTTTTTTTTTCATTAACTGAAGAGGAAGATACATAGAATACCTTTTCTTTACTTAAAAGAAAATTATAAAGCTTCCTCAGAATTCTGTATGTTCCATATATTTAAAAAGAAAGTAAAAAACTGAGGCAGACAGAGAGCATCCTGCACTCTGAGCAGACATCACTGTGGAGTTCAAAACCCAACTGAACCAAGCCCTAATTGACCAACTTTAGGCAAAAACTTGGTAACTCTCCTTTATCTCTCCATCTTATAATAGAGTAATTAATTATTTTAAAATATGTACTAGCTGATAAAGGCTGAGCATTCTTAACCCAAAAGTTTAAATTTTCAAATGCTCCAATATCCAAGCCTAATTTAGATTTCAGACTGAGTGGCAATAGCTAATATATATGCAAATATACTGCCCACCAGAACTAGCTGTTAAGACCCTATTGCTAAAGACACAGAGAAACCAAGCTGGAGCTGAAATGGGAACTCTCCCTATTACCCAGCTTTCACAGAGCTGGAAGGTGCTGCGCAGGCTCTCAATGGAGAAAAAAACCTCAACGGTCCTGCCCACCTTTGACCTCTGTGAACTTCAATACCAACTAGTTAGGCAAGATGTGCCCATTCGTACACTAGTGCCATTACTGTTATAGCAGTAATCACCTGCTCTTTGCTTGGATTTGAGGCCTGCCGGACAGAAGGGAACCCATACACGGTACTATAAACCTGCTCAAAAACATACGGCTAGGAAATCTTCTCAATAGCTATCTGTATACCCATAGACAAATGCTACTCCCAGCTCTAATGAGAGAAATTTCTTTTTGCAGGTCACAGTCATAAATGCAGAAATTCATGGCTGTGCAAGGTTCTGAGAACAAGTGACAGTTCAGCACTAAACGAGACATTTATACCATCTTCTCTAAGGCTCAGTGAACACTGTAGAAGAGGAAGTGGAAAGGGTCTAAGAGCCAAAAGATAGGGGGATGGGCTGAGCGATGCCACCTCCTGAGCCTAACACAGCCGCTGCAATCTTGAACTTCGAGCAGCTGAGGAACCTGCACGGGGCCTACACTAGACCAGCCCCATCAACAATCAGGTGTGCAGAGGGAGAGGTACACGGGGCCTACCCCTCCCTGCTGAACTACTGGCTACTGAGATTTTTGGGAGAGAAGGGGTCATTGTCTTCAGGTGTGTCTCTACTGCTAAGCCCATCAAGCTCAAATGGACAGTTCCAAACCCATGGTCTACACACAGCCTGGCTAAACCCAGTGGGTCACTAAAAAACCATAAAGGCATGGAAGTGGAAAAGTGAAGGGGTGGAGGTGAGAGTAATCAGAATGCATCTTTTTTAGATGTATGAAATGTCAAAGAACACATGGAATTAATTTTAAAACATGTCAATATTCCAAGCAAAAAGTCTAACTCTAAATCTAATCTGAAATACCCGCAGTCCAAGCACTTAATAAAGAATGCACAACCTAAAGAATCTACCATTAGTATCACCCCATTAATCCAAAACTATATTGAAAGCTATGAAATTCTACCCTTAGGAGGTGTAAACTGGGCCAAGGGATGTAGCTTAATTGGGAGACTGCCTGCCTAGCACGCATGAAGATCTGGGTTTATCTCCAGCTTGCAATTCAGGAACTCGGGAGGTGGAGGTAGCAGGCTCAAGAGTTCAAGGTTAGCTCGGCTACACAGAATACCTGAGACCCTATCCTGAAGACACATAAGCTATACCCTCCTAAGGAGGCAGAAGGCCTGAGCAGACCTGCTCTGAAATGTGGTCTGCCAAATGAGCTCTATCACTGTGCAAGGAAAGCCTGTACTCATTTCAAGGGGCTGCACAGCACACAGATGTCACCAAACCAATAGCACTCAACTGCAATCACACACCAACCCACATCACCAGCACATGTCCATAATAACATAAACCCATACAAGGTTCAGGTCACGTTCTTTGTATTGTGTGTGTATATGTTGGGTGCTGTTACTAGCATAATACATTCCCAGTAACTACAGTAAGGAAAAGTAAGTTAAAAAATAAATAAACTGATTCACTCACTGGCAGCAATAAAAGCAATGTAAGAACCCAAGGACCGACACTACTCAAGATGAAACATACCTTAATACTATAAAAAGATTTTCTTAAAATTTAATCATCTTGTGTGTATGTGCACACATGTAGCACATGTATATACAGGTGTGTGCTTGTGAAGGCCAGCAAATGTCAGGTGTTCCACTCTATCATCACTCTCGACCACACGAACCTGAAGCTAACTGCTTCACTTTTAGGCTAAGCTGGCTGGCCACTGAGCTCAAGAGATCCTCTGCCACCCCTACTCTGACCCCCAAAAATGCTGGTGTTACAGGTGACACAGGCACACACAGCTTTTCCATGGCATTGTGCTTGCACATGGCCAGAGCTCTTAACTGACTGAACCATGTCCCCAGCCCTATCCTTGTACTTCTGAGAGTGAGTAGTAAATACCAAGATCACAGATCTTCACTAAAAAATCTACATGTATAACGTTAAGTAGACATACAAGTAACAGGAGCGTGGATTCTTAAAAAAAAAAAAAAAAAAGCAATTTATCAAAACTATGTTTTTAGGGCTATGAAATGTTAAGGACTATCTCAGGCTGCTATTTTTATTAATGGATCCCAGGACAGTACTGATTTCAGTATCCAGGTAAGACTTTTAAGATCAAGAAAAGACTCACGTTCCAAAAGCTAGAAATCTGCAGTTATTCGACCCAGGAGACTTACGGAATTCATGGCTGAGGGCTGAGACCGGTCAGGAGCCCCGGGGTGTCGGTACTCACTGCCAGCAGGCGCAGGACGATTTGCGTCAACTCTGCAGAGAAAGATCATGAAACAATTGCTCAGCACCTCTCCAGTTATGTAGTCTGTATAAAGAAACTTCCTCTTATAAATCTGTGGGCCAGCTGGGAGATAGCTCAGTTGGTAAAGTGCTTGCTATTGCAGGTATGAGGGCCTAAGTTCAATTCCCAGGACCTTCCTCTAAATAAAAAAAGCATGGTGGCTGTGCTTGTGATCCCAGCACTGGGGACAAAATGGGCATACCCCAGGGCTTGCTGCCTGCCAGCCTAGCCTACTTGCTGAGTTCCAGGCCAGTAGAAAGACCCTAAACAAATAAAGGTAGGAGCAGTGAGATGGTACAGCGTGGGTAAGGACATTTGCTTTACTCTCCTGAGTTCAACCCCTGAACCTGGAAACCTGGAGCAGAAAGAGAACCAATTCCCAAAAGCTGTCCTTCCATTTCCACATAAGCACACACGGACACGGACACACACACACACACTATGTTTTTATTCTTTTTAATGGCAGATTGGTAGCATCTGGCTTCTACATGTACACACATTAACAACCAAAAACTGCAAATGGTGAAAATCTTTGTCACTAAATCACAATAGTCATACCTGGCCTGATTCGGCAACGCCACAGCTAAAGACTGTGCAGCTGACTCACTTGGCATTCTTTGGATCTTAGTATCAGCAGTCAGGGCAACACCTATTTAAATAAAAAGTTCCTTTCAGTACTATCAGGACCTTAATTACTTGCACTTAAAACAAAACTGGAGGAGAACACACTCTAAGTTCTAAGCAATGACAGTATAATAATCTTGAATAAGTTCAGCTTGTCTTTGCTTTTAACTTTTTCATAATAAATACTGGTTAATATATAGCTCAAATTTAAATACAAGCAGCTTCGTATTTAAAAGCTTGGTATATTAAAAGCAACCCAAGACTATTGAATAAAGTTAATTTTCTATTGATTCAGACAGTATGTTCATGAACAAACAGCAGTTATTTAAACCTATCTCCACACACACATGTGTGTGCTTGCTTGCTTCAGCCATACCTACTCATATGCTTAAATTTAGGTACCTACACATTTGTCTAAATCAACAAATAATACATTTGTGTAGACCTAGTACAGCCTTATTGTCACCTACCAGGTCCTGGTGGATATGGGTGTGTACCTGTCACCAAATATTCAACATCTTGTCCTAAAAAATAAATAAATTCAGTGAATTTACCTTTATTTAAGTATCTTTTAAAATGCATTATTAATACCAACTAGAGTTTTCCTTTCCAACTAATACTGAAGCCTCAGAAATCAAGGGAATTGATCATTTTGCCTGTAAGCTGTTACTAAATCAAGAAAGATCATGCATTTCTATCTAGCCGTGCTGGGAACACAGGCTTTCCCATTCACTGACAACTACTTGGATTGTTCTTCAAAGCAAATAGCTTCACATGGAATACAAGATTCTTTGTTCCTTATAATTTCATCTTTCTGAATTATAGACCCGACAGATGGTCTCTCCACAGGCTAGTAATAAACTTCAATTTTTTCCCTGTATACTCATTGTAACCTTGAATATCTCTTAAGAATTCTGTTTTCTAGTAAAAAAAAAAAAAAAAATCTTAGTTACTCCTCCGATGAGCAAGTCAAGACTTCCACTGTAACAGCAACAAATAAGCAGTCTTCCCCAGTGAGGAACCATGAAAAATATTTTTTTTCTATTTTAAAAATTCACATGTAAACCTGATGGTCTTCACCTTGATTGGCAGGATACTGTTTATGAGGAAAAGAATCTGCTGCGTTCTGAGGTCCCTTCTCCTTAAGGTTCTCTTTTGAAGTAGGCATATGCAATACAGGACCATACTCATTTCGAAGCTTGATTGCCATTTTCCGCTTGTGACTATTTAAAAATCATAAACATGAAATGCATCCTTAAATACTGAAAACACATTCACCAATGAAAATATTCAGACAGCCAGAAAACAAGTACATAAACAAATATTTGACTCACTCTCACAGATACAGGATGTTTTTCAAGTTAAACAGTATTTTAACAAGTACAAAATTTCAAAATGCATTTCCACACCATATATATTTACTTTTTCTCACAATCTATCAGAGTATTCATTAAACCCAAGTAGGACCTTAGTTTGCCCAATAAACATAAAAGCTTTTTTGGTGAGGTCTCAAGGGGCCAACTGAACTATTGGCATACACAAACTAATATATCTTTAAAAATCTTTAAATATCTGATAGACACTTTTACTAGTTATTTAAAATGTCAGACCCAATGAAAGCACTAAATTAGCTCAGCATTTTAAAGAGAAATGTACTTATATTACCTAAAAAAATCCACCTTATAAATTAAATATAAATGCAAATGAGGGGAAGTAGCTTATAAAAGAAAAAGCAAAGGACAAAGAAGGGTACTGCGTACAACACAGTCCCAGACTGAGGCTGGTGAGAACCCAAATATGCCCCTCAGAAGTCTTCATTATACTAAGGAGCAAGTATGGGAGGAAAGGTAAACAATTTCAGTTCAGTGAAGCTCTGAGAACAGGAAGCCAAAGCACATACAAAGTGACTCATCAAAAGTCAGATAACCTAACCGGAATGCCCCTAACTACTGGACATCTTAGTTACTTTTCTATTGTGACAAAACACCATAAACAAGGTAATTTACAAAAGAAAGTAATTTGGGGCTCATGGTTCAAGAGGGTGAGAGTCTTTGACCATCATCCTGGGGACCATGAGGTAGCAGGCAGGCAGGCATGGTGCTGGAGCAGCAGCTGAAGGCTTATACTGATTCACAAGCATGGGGTGGGGGGCAAGGAAAGAGAGTGGGAGCAGGCTAACTGGGAATGGTGTGGGCTTTTGAAATCTCACAGCCTGCCCCAGTGACACAACTCCTCTAACTAAGCCACACCTCCTAAACCTTCTGAAACAGTTCCACCAACTAGAGACCAACCACTTAAACACATGAGCTTTTGGAGGCCATTCTCCTTAAAACCATCACACTGGGTATTTCTAAATTATGACTAGCTAATAGGATTTTTACTGTAAAAGACAAAACAATAGAAAAACGAGTAAACTCTGTGGTGGTATTGTGTTCCCCAAAATATTGTTTATGCTAATAAACTTAACTGGGGTCAGAGAACAGGACAGCCACAATATTAAACATGAGGATAGGCAGTGGTAGCACACGCCTTTAATCCTAGCATTCCAGAGACAGAAATCCCTCTGGATCTCTGTGAGTTCAAGGCCACATTGGAAACGGCCAGGCATGGTGACACACGCCTTTAATCCCAGAAAGCACGCCTTTAATCCCAGGGAGTAGTGGTAGAAAGCAGAAAGGTATATAAGGCGTGAGGACCAGAAACTAGAGGCATTTGGCTGGTTAGGCATTTGGCCTGGTTAAGCATTCAGGCTTTTGAGCAGCAATTCAGCTGAGACCCATTCTGGATGAGGACTCAGAGGCCTCCAGTCTGAGGAAGCAAGACCAGCTGATGATCCGGTGAGGTGAGATAGCTGTGGCTTGTTCTGTCTCTCTGACCATCCAGCATTTCACCCCAATAACTGGCCTCGGGTTTGATTTTATTAATAAGACTCTCTAAGATTCATGCTACAAAACTCTACTTATATTATAATCAAAAGCCACTTGCTATTGCCCAAGCATCCTGTGAGTGTCTGCACCACTTTTAAGACCTTTAAAAGTCACCTTCTCTCTGCGCTCTTCTATCAATAGTAAAATTTTAAGTACTTTAGAGACTGAAAAGAAATAAAACTTGCCTCTCTTCATCCAAAGGCACAGGTTTTCCATTATCAGCTACAAACATGTCATGGGTCCTCTTCAATGACCTGAACACCAGTGTGTGTACGGAATGCTTCTGTACCTCCTGTAAAGAAACAACCAAAATCACACACTAACCACAAGTGACCCATACATCCTAATCAACACTAGAATGGTTATGCGCTTTACATCATGTTAAATACACAGAACGATGTACACTCCACACTATCTGTAACAAAGTACAGCAGTCAACAACGAAGATGAGAAAGTTCCTGCCTGGCTGGAGCTCTGGGTAAAGTAACTGAACGAAGCCTAGGATTGTAATTTGTTTAATGAACATTTACTGAGCTTGTACCGTATCTGGCATGAAGAGTGCTCAAGAAATAACAGGCAAAAATAAGCAAAATAATTCCACATTTTGGGAGGTTCTATGAAAATAGGCAATGGGATGAGTCAGAAAAAAAAAAAGAACTGCTAAATCTAATTAGGAAGGTTTAGCTGAGGAAGACAGCCTTAAACACAGAACAGAGGTATGAAGACGCAAGCTGAGGGAAATGCCACTGCAAAGGTGTTCAGATAATACCCGACTGCAGCACAGTTGTGAATGCTGAGGGATTGTGGGCTGTAGTATAAAATGAGGCCTCAAGGCTGGGCAGTGGTGGCACACTTTTAATCCTTGCACTGGGGAGGCAGAGGCATGTGGTATTGTATTTCCCTAAATATTGTGCATGCTAATAAACTTATCTGGGGTCAGAGACAGAGCAGCCACAATATTAAACATGAGGATAGGCAGTGGTAGCACACGCCTTTAATCCTAGCATTCCAGAGGCAGAGATCTACCTGGATCTCTGTGTGTTCAAGGATACAGCCAAGCGTGATGACTCATGCCTTTAATCCCAGAAAGCGAGCCTTTAATCCCAGGGAGTGAGGCAGAAAGCAGAAAGATATATAAGGCGTGAGGACCAGAAACTAGAAGCTTTTAGCTGGTTAAGCATTTGGCTGGTTAAGCTTTCAGGCTTTGGAGCACAGTTCAGCTGAGAGCCATTTGGATATGAGGACACAGAGGCTTCCAGTCTGAGGAAACAAGACCAGCTAAGAAGTTGGCTAGGTGAGGTTAGCTGTGGCTTGTTCTGTCTCTCTGACCATCCAGCATTTCACCCCAATAACTGGCCCCAGGTTTTATTTTATTAATAAGACTCTTTAAGATTCATGCTACAGAGGCAGGTGAACTTGAGGCCAGCCTAGTCTACAGAGTGAGTTCCAGGACAGCCAGGGCTACACAGAGAAACCCTGTCTCCTACTCCCCGCTCCCCTCACGCGGGCCCCAAATGAGGCTTCGAGAGTCTGTGAGGTTCAGACCTCTGCCACCACTTACATTTTTAATTCTAGTAACACTGGGCCAGAAAGGAGTTTTAAGCAGGACTAATTCATATTTTATTTATGTTTGCTTGTGCATGCTAGGCAAGCATTCTACCATTGAACTACACTCCTCCAATGTGTTCGTTAAACATGAGCACTTAGACCAGCTGCAAGCTAATTCACCAGTCCCAGCAAAAGATATTGGGCTAGATTAGGAGGACTGCAGTGGATCTGGAATGCAGTGGGTGAAACTAAGAAACGCTTGGGATACGCATAAACAAAACAATCAAAAAAAATTAAGAAGGGCAAGCTTTACTCGGGTAGAACCTAAATAACAGTCGAACTGACAAGTAAGCTTGGACCAGCATCCCAACCCTAGTGGGAACATCAGAAGCCCCGCCTCCGAGGACAGCGCCAGCTCGAAGTGACACACAGGGACTGCAAGGTTCTCTCGGGCTTCCCGCCGACCGAACCTCAGATTCGAGATGTCATTGGCCTTCCTCTCGCCCCGAAATCCCGGGACCACCAGCCTTGGCCACACAGCTCCTTTCCCCAGGTTCCCAGCACTTTCATCCTGCACGTTCGTGGGCAAAGCAAAGCTCCAGAGACAA
>CABHPH010153792.1:0-32690 GCA_902168325.1 Peromyscus nudipes
GAAACACCAGTAGTTTGAATGGGCCACCATGCATGTGAATGCCATGGGAAGCAGCAGATACCACCCACCAGGACGACTAGCCCCCAGGTCCTCACCAGAGGCAGTTCAGCACATGTCACTGGCAAGCAAGTTCCATCCAAGGAATCTACAGACAAGTAGAATGGCCCATCCACTGCGGGCACAAAGCCATACCTGGGTCTATTGTTTAACAGGGTGTGGTCACATCTCATTCCTTGGTGTCTGTTTCAACGGGATGACAGAAGGCACACCGTCACAGGAACTGTTTTACCAGTGGGGCCGGCACAGACTGCTCACCCGGAGCCCGAGGCTAAAGAGGAAGACGACATTTTTGGAGAGACAGCCAGAGTGGACACATCCAACTCTCCGAGGTGACCTGGTAGCTCTGGTATGCCTGGGGTTGTGCTTAACCAATAGCCAAGCGGCTGACCCCACCCACCAACCCACCCACAGGAACTCTTGCTACATCTTACTGGCTTGGTGTCTGTCCCCTATGGAATTCACACAGCATTTCCTCACCGTTGTAACAGTTTGCAAGGTGGGGCGTTTAAGACGTGACGAGGCCATGAGACCTCGCCTCTCCTGGATGGGACTGATGCATTATTGAAAGGTGAGTTCGACCCCTTTGTTCTTTGTCCATTGTACCTCCATCCTGAAGAGGACTGAGTGTCTAGGTCCTTTGGGAGACACAGCATCCAATGAGTTGAGCTGAGAATGCTTTGGCCTGTTGGTTCCTGGATCACGGACTCCCCAGCTTGTGGAACCGTTGGCTGGTGTTTTGCTCTCTATGGTACAGCCTGTGGTATTTTATTACAGCCCAAGAGAGAAAACTGACACACTCTGTTCCCTCCAGTCCTTGGCACATGGAGACTTCTCAAAAGGTCCCATTTGGGGCTGGAGAGATGGCTCAGTGGTTAAGAGCACTGGCTGCTCTTCCAGAGGTCCTGAGCTCAATTCCCAGCAACCACATGGTGGCTTACAACCATCAATAATGAGATCTGGTGCCCTCTTCTGGCCTGCAGGCATGCATATAGGCAGAACACTGTATACACAATTAAAAAAAAAAGATCCCATTTGCAGCCAGGGAAACTGAGGCCCGGAGTGCAGAGCTGGGTATGTCCCCTTGGACCTCTTCCTCCCACTCGCCCCCGCCCCCTCCAGCGCCAAGCAGCACTGATAAAGCATCACTAACTCCAGTCGTCCAAGGCAGGGCGCATGTGGGAAGGGGGTAAGGAGGAAGGTGCCGTCTCAGGTGAGCAGACAGCGGTGTTATGTGGATACGCACCTGCCACTCTAGGACAGAGCTAGTGTCTCAAGCTCAGAGGAGTGGCTTGCCTAAGCTCATAAAGTACATCAGCTTTGTACCAGCTTGAAATAAGAAGTCACTGAGGGCAAGCCAAGAACATGGTTCTGCCCCAGGCCATCAGCTGGTCTCTAATCCGCTGACTGCTGATTCTCAACCATGTTTTGACATCTGTGAATGTAATAATGTCCATTCCACACTTTACAAATTAATTTTTTTTTGAGACAGGGTTTCACTGTGTCTCCCCCTCCTGGAACTTAATATGTAGGCCAGGTTGGCCTTGAACTCACAGAGATCTGCCTGCCTCTGCCTCCTGAGTGCTGGGATTAAAAGCATGCAGCACCACACCCAGCTTTTTTTTTCTTCCATTTTATGTGTATGAGTGTTTGCCTGTATGTATGTGTGAGTACCATGTGTGTGCAGTAACCAAAGAGGCCAGAAGAGGGTGTTAGATCCCCTGGAATTGGAGTTACAGATGCTTGTGAGCCTTCATGTTGGTTCTGGGAACTGAATCCAGGTCCTCTGCAAGAACGGCCAATGCTCTTAACCACTGAGCCATCTCTCCAGCCCCAAATGAATCTTTTTTAAGCCCAGAAAGATGGGCCTTCAGATAATTTCATGCCCAGCTCAGACAGGCCAGGGTGTCACCTGTGCTGACATGTCTGCACTTCATCAAATGCCAGCCTGGGTCCATCACCACCCGTCACAGGTTCCTCCAGCCATCACTGTCTCCTGTGTGGCGTACCCCTTCCCTGTCTCACCTTCTTTACTTCCTTTAACTTTTTCTTTCTCTCTCTCCTTTTGAGATGGTGTCTTACTTGTAGTTTAGGATGACAGGACACACAGAAGCCAGAAGATCACAACCTAGGACTGGAGTAACAGAGATTGTGAGCTGCTGCCATGTGGGTGCTGGGAACCCAATGTGGATCTTTGAAAGAGCAAGTGCTCTTCACCTCTAAGCCATCTCCCTAGGAACCACCCCCTCCAATCTTTTTATTTTTGCAAGAAAAACAGTCCCTGGGATTTTGGTGTGGGTTGCGTTGACACTGCAGATCACTTTGGCAGCACTGGCCTCCTGTTTCCAGTCTGTGAACACAGGCAGGCTCTTCTCATGTCCGCCTTTAGTACTCTTTGTAGTTTTCAGCGATACGTCTTTTGCCTCCTTGGTGACTTTATTATTAAATAGCTGTCTTCATCAGGGTGCTTATTCACTGAAGTATGGTCAATCCTTCACTAACTAGCTCCGTTTCTGCTACAGAGGACCACGCACCACACACTGACATGTGGTGCGGGTTTGCATTGCATGAATTATTTTCCCATTTGAAACCCAGACTTTCACTCAGGTGGCTTTCCAACCCACATTGTACTGAAGTGTCCTGTTCGTTCCATTAACTATTCACAGAGTCAACTGGGGAGACGTTGTTATTAATTTCAACGGAAAGCTATAATGCAGTTCTTTCTCTGTAATTGCAGGCCCGCGGTCTAAAGAGCTGGTGAAAGCTTTTAATCTGGGGCTTTTTTAGAGGAGAATGATCAGAATTACATTGGGCATCTTTTGAAGGTGCATAATTATCAAAACCTCAATGATAGTGGCGTTCAGAGAGCCCTATACCATAGATGCTAAGCTCACATACAGGAATCAGGCAAATTGCAGTCGTAGCTACTGACGGGTGGAGAAATGGCCATGGAGAAGAGGCAGCGGTGTCTACATACCTTGCTTTCCAGTTTGGTTACAGATCTGAGGCTCCTTGTGCCACACAGGACAGGGCTATGCCCATCTCTAGGGGTTCGTATGGCTGTGAGGAACACCATGACCAAAAGCAACTTGGAAAGAGTTTACTTGGCTTAGTTGTCTCAATCACAGTCCATCACTGGGGGAATCAGGGAAAGAACTCCAGGCAGGAACCTGGAGGCAGGAACTGATGCAGAAGCCATGGAGGAATCCTGATTACTGACTTGCCTGCCCAGCCTGCTTTCCTATACACCCTAGGACACCTGCCTAGGGGTGGTACCACCTACAGTGGGCTGGACGCCCCCACATCAATCATGAATCAACACCATGTCCTACAGACCTGCCTACAGGCCAATCTGACGGAGGCGTTTGCAGTTGCAATTCCCTCTTCCCAGACAACTCCAGCTTATGTCGAGTTGATCAAACAAACAGGCACAAAGGACAGCCCACTCTCCCAACACGAGGCCTTAGCAGCCTCCGAGATCTCACCCCTGACTCTTCACCTGGATCCCAGGGCTACAGATTAATGGTACAGGTAGGGGCAGTCACTCCATTTACCCCCAGAGGGGGCTAGAATGTAGCAGGTAATGAAGATGTCCCTAGGCTAGATCCGGGCCACTGGTGACCACCTCCAAACTCCTGGCTTTTGATGATGCCTACCTACCCACTGCAGGAGAGTGGTGTAGGGAGGGAGAACCCAAGCCGACACCCCTCCTGTCTTCTTCAGACTCTGCTCACAGGCACCAACAGTACGGCCAGGGCCACTCCATCACTGTCATCATTCCATGAGAGACAGAGCTCCACACTTCCTCCTCCCCCAAAGGAGGAAGGAGAGTGGCAGAGGAGTCCAGGGGAGAGACAGGGTATTGACAATGGGACACCTCATGCCAGGAACAGTTAAGGTCATCACCGCCATGATTGGCAGGTAGCTGGGAAACCGAGAGAAACCCTGAACGGGGGAAAAAGATGTCCACTTCCACCCCAGGCTGAAGGGAGAGTAAAAAACAGCATGGGACCAGCTACTTGGCAGAAGGAACGCGTGGACAAAGGAGACAGGCCATGGGGCGGCCATGTCGACCCCGTCCTCATTCAGGGGTGGAAGCTTGGTAAGAGTGAGTAACTGCTGTGGATGCAGAGCAGAGAAAATACTTCATTCTAAGCCGGGGAAGTCGGAAAAGTTACAGGGTGAAGCAGGTACTTGAACCGGGACAGAGGAGTGACGTGGCTGGTGATGGGTGGATGGGACAGCAGCAGCAAGTGTGGGAGGGGCAGGGGCAGACCCAGGAAGAGAGGGAGGGTGGGGATAAAGTCCAAAGGCAGATGGGGGCCCCAGGAGATGCATGGCCACGGAACATCCTTGATGGCTATTTCTAGACGGTGGGAGCTGGCCATGAGGAGCCAGCAGTGATGTTAGGACTGAAAAGATGACAGTCACATGTGTGACCTGCAAGTCCACCCAGGACATCGCTGTTCATACCTATAAACCCAGCACTGAGGAGACTGAGGCAGGAGGATCATCGTGAGTGCTAAAGCTAGCCTGAGCTCCACAGTGAGTTCCAGGCTAGCCTGAGCTATTTTAGGGACCCTGTTGACAGCAGCAACAACAAATGGGGCCAGAGAGATGGCTAAGTGTCTTAAAAGCCTGACAACTGGAATTCTATAACTAGAAGCCAGTTAGAGGCAGATGGAGAACATAACCCTCCCCCACTTAAAAACAAAGTGAAACAAACCAATAAAACCAGGTCTGTTCTGGGCCCTTGCTGTAGAAGAGAAGGGACAAGAATCTCCCCAATGGGCATGCTTGGTTGGTTGTAGCACCTGGGGAGGGGGCAGCATCCTCAGCAGTATCTTTGTTGTTGTTGTTGTTTTGTTTTGTTTTCGAGACAGGGTTTCTCTGTGTGGCTTTGGAGCTTGTCCTAGATCTCACTTTGTAGCCCAGGCTGGCCTTGAACTCACAGAGATCCACCTGGCTCTGCCTCCCGAGTGCTGGGATTAAAGACGTGCGCCACCACTGCCTGGCTTTTTGTTGTTGTTGTTTCCAGATAGTATCTTTGGAGAGTGAGAAAAATAGTTAAAAGCTATTCGATTTTTCCTGAATAACTACCAAGGAAATTAGCCACAACCCAGCTTGAAGCTGGCGCCCTGAATGTCAAAGGCTCACATCTGCGGTAGGGGAGATGGTGACCCGTAAACAGAGGCGGCAGAGAACTCTCCCCTCCCCCTCTGATTTCAGCATGCCGTATCTGCTGTAGTTTGTGTGCGCCGAGGTATGTGGACTTAGGAATTTCGTTGTTGTTTACTATTAACTAAGGTAAGCTTAGGAAGAAATGGATAGGTGACTCAAAAGGACAGCAGCAAAGAAACTGTGGATAGAGAATCTTAGGAAAGCCTGGGAAGTGGGCGGGGCCGCAGTGTTTCCCGTTCCTAGGAAGCGCTCTTCCTTAAACATGTTAGGGTCTAGGACGGTCTTAACTCATCCAAGGTGTATTTCAGAAAAGCCACAAATCTGCCCTTTCATGAAAACACTTTGCTGCTGTTGTTTTGAGACAGGGGCTCACTATTGAGCCTTGGCTGGTGTGGGACTCTAGGTACACCAGGCTGGCCTCAAACTCACAGAGCTCTGCCTACCTCTGCCTCCTGAGTGCTGGGATTAAAGATTTGAACCACCATACCTGGAAAACATATATTTAACAGTGAATAAGAATAAAAGTTTCCTGTTCAGAGAAAACATACAGTATGAGGACAATTTGAAAACAGGTTATTTGGAAATTTGTTATGGTAGTTTTGTTGGTAAAAAACAATTATATTTGTAGCCACAACACTTCCACAAACTCACAATGTTGACAGAATCTTTCTGATTATGTGAAAGTCCATCAACTCTCCTTCTAGTGTTTTGTGCATGCCTTTAACTACAGTACTCAGAAGGCAGAGGCAGGGGGATCTCTGTGAGTTCAGCCTGGTTTACACAGTGAGTTCCAGGCCAGCCAGGATTACATAGTAAGGTTCTACCTTTAAAAGGAAAAGACTACAATGATGTCCAGACCTTACGGCTAACATTCAAGGACCGAATGGATGGTGCTGCAAAGTTTAAACAGAACTTGATAAAATCAGCAGCCAGTATAGACGTGGGTAGGGCGGCTAAGTCTGGGCAGCGCGGCACTTCTTCAGGAGGACCGGCCATTTGCCCGATCTTACCTTGTAGTGCAGGCTGGTGCCAGACTCACTGTGTGGCTCAGACAGGGCTGAATCGTCATGCTCGGCCCTTCCAAGTGAGGGGAGACTCAAGTGTGCGCAGACACACAACAAACCAGTATGCTAACCTTTCTGTCCAGAGGGGAAGCACTCCTAATTCCTTCTGAAAAGGCAGTGGTTGATGACGACTGAGGAGCCCTGCTTTGGTGGGCCACATGGCTGGGTTTCTGGCTGCCCCTGGGTGTCCCTGCTGCCCTGGCTGTGCACCTAACAGCAGAGAAGGCTGTGCTGGGCACCCACCAGGCCTGGTGGACCACAAGGTCCATGGGATCTGGCTGCGTCCTGAAACCTGGATCTGGAGCCATTGCGGAAGCTGCCGCCGCCAAGGATCTGGGACCTTCCGTGTGGCAGGCAGCAGGGAGGACCAGACAGCAAAGCCTGTGCCTGCCCGTGGGTTCTCTTGTCATATGAGAAAGGGCACAGCAATGATGGGAAGAGCAGCCTGTGTCCTGGGCTTCTCCTGTACTCTGAGCTGCACAGTGGGGGCTAGTGTCACGGCTCAGGGTCATCCAGTTTGAATGATGGGGACTTGAGGGGGGACACGGGGCCTGGTCAAGTGTCCCGGTGCAGGTTTCCCTGTGGAGAGGCCACGCAGAAGCACTGGAAATCCATGCCAAAGCAACTTGAAAACCCTGCCAATTCCAGAAAAGCTGTGGCAAAGAGACCAGCAACTCTAGAAGGTGATGCTAAAAGTAATGTTTTCCAGACTGAAAGTAAACTACAGAAAGAGCGGAAGGCAAGGGCCAAGTGAAGATGAAGGAAAGACGGGAGGGAGACGGAGCCAGAGAGGAACCTGTGCTGGAAAGCAGGGCAGCGAAGCAGCCTGGGCAAACCCTTTTGTGGTCTAGTCACTGTTTGCTTCCTACACACACACACACCAGTCTTCACTGAGGTGCCGTGTGTGTGTGTGTGTGTGTGTGTGTGTGTGTGTGCACGTTGCATAGAAGAGACCTCTATAGACAGCCAGCTTGTTTTACACTGTCCCGGGGGAGTCCGACCATGGACGGCTGCCTGCAGATTGGAGAATGGACACTTCTGTCAAGAACACAGCATTTCTTTCTTTCTTTCTTTCTTTCTTTTTTTTTTTTTTGGTTTTTCGAGACAGAGTTTCTCTGTGTAGCTTTGCGCCTTTCCTGGAGCTCACTTGGTAGCCCAGGCTGTCCTCGAACTCACAGAGATCCGCCTGCCTCTGCCTCCCGAGTGCTGGGATTAAAGGCGGGCGCCACCAACGCCCGGCTAGAACACAGCATTTCTAAGAAGCCCTGATGACATTTAGTCTTGGAAATAGGAGCTCCGCCTACAGGTCAGGTGGAGGGAATAGGGAATGGTGCCCTGAGCCTTTAGTGAGAAGCAGCAGGAACAGACTCCAGCCTGGCACACTGCAAGTTCTTTCTGAGGCGGGAACTTTCCAGGGAGGAGCTGCTTGAGCTGCGGTACCATCTCTCGAGGGCACCATTTCAACCTTCCCTTCGCTGCCTAGACAGGGCTAAGGGTGACAGGAAGATCTTGGCAGATAAGGAGGTGCAATGGGAAGGCTGGGGCAATGTTGGACTGTGACCGAACAGCTGACTGCAGACTCTGGGGGTGCTCACACAAAGTCAAGCAAGGGCACCCTGGAGTGTGCGTTGCTGTAAACTTGGGATTGAATCTAGCAAGCATGCAGGGGGTTCCAAGTGCTGGACGTTGTGGGGGGTGGGTGGGTGGAGCTGACTGGGCTAACCACCCACTCTGACTTTGGGAGACTGCAGTGAGGGGCATCGACATCCTGCATGTGAATGGCGTTTGGCACATGGTCAGCTCTCACTGTTGGACCATCAAAGCCAAAGAAACCTTGGCCAAGCTGGATTTAAGCAGTTGAAGAACTCTGATGTATACTTGAGAATTGCCAAGGGGAGGCAGAAGGCACCTCCAAGGAAGTTCCCATTTAGATATTAAAATGGGGGCTGGAGAGATAGATAGCTCAGTGGTTAAGGTCACTGGCTCTCTTGGAGAGGTAAAATAAATCCTTAAAAATTAGATAATACAATGGAAAATTTGAAAGTTAACAGCCTGGACAAAAAGAATGGGTGAAGACCAGGAGTGTTGATACACATCTTTGGTCACAGTACTTGAGAAGCAGGTGACTCTCTAGAAGTTTAGGATTAACCTGGTTTACGTATGAATCACAGGCCCAGGCTAGTCAGCACACAGTGAGACACTGAACATTTTTTTAAAAAGCTAAAACAAGCTGGCTTGACACCATGAATCAAGAATGCTCCATTTGTTCCAAGCCAGGATGGAATAAATTAGAAAGAGCCGTGCATGGTGGTACTCTCTTGTACTCAAAGCAGAGAGGAGGTTGATGTGGGAAAATTGAGATGTTCAAGGCCAGCTTGGGCTACACAGTGAGACACCATCTCAACAACAACAACAACAACAACAACAACAAAACCAAACCACAAATCAGAACACAGACTAGGTTCAGCACAGCTTACAAACTAGGGAAGTTCTTACTGGACATGATTTTAACTCCACAGAGCACAATAACATGACTTCCTGTGTCTGTGAGTACCACAGCCAGGATTCAACCAACCACAGAGAGAAAATACTACAAAGAAAAATGTCTGTTTGGAACACATGCAGACTCATTTTTTGGTCATGATTTCCTAAACAGTACAGCATAGCAACTGTCCCCACAGCATCTATATTAAATTCGGTGATTCTAAGTATCATGTAGACATTCCACATCTGGGGAGGAAGCATATAGACCTTCTGCACATGCTCTGCCACCTGCTATAAGGGATTTGTGCATCCATAGATTTCTGTATCGGGGAGGGGTATTGGGGACTGACCCCTGAAGATACCAAGTGACAACTGCATGTACTTTGCTCTTACTTCACTTAGGGTAGTGTGAACTTAGGGTAGTGTGAACCAGCAGGACTAGCCTTAGACCATTTCTCTTGACTGATGTTGAAGGGAGCAAAGTACTCCCCATGGGGAGGGGGGTGTAAGAAGTGGGGTTAATTATTGCTCCTGTTTTCAGGGTATGCAGTGTGGGCAGGACGTGAATAAAGGCAGCAGGGAGGGAGTTCTTGCTGCCAGTCTCTTTACTTGCCAGGTTTGTGCAGGTGAGCCATATGACCAAATTTTCCAGGTTCCTTGTGCATCAGATGAAAACCACCTCCAGACATACCTTGCCAGGCTGCTCTGAGATCAGGTGAAGCGTCTGTACAGAATGCCACATGTGTGGGCATCTTCAGAGTACTGGATATGGCGAGCCAAAACCATGGCTTTTATGTTGCTCATTCTTATTTTGAGGCGGAGTCCCACCATGTAGCCTTGGCTGACCTGAAACTTGCTATCTAGACCAGGCTGGTCTTGAACTCTGAGAACTGTCTGCCTTTGCCTCCCTCCCAAGTGCTGGAATTAGTCATACACCAGGACATCTAGCTGTACTTCTAGAATGCAGTAGAAACTGCAAATTTGTCTGGGAATTATGACCGTGCGAGCAAACCGGAACTAAGGGCAGTCCTGTGTTTTACCGGCAACTCTTCCTGCCTGTCTGACTCCAGGGCTCTGTGCAGGTGACAGCCTTTTTCTCACTCCCAACACTTCTTACCACGCTGCCACTGCAGTTTGTCACAGGGAAGCTACACACCTGTCCAGACCTGTCTCGTTCCTCTCAGTTTTCATTCTTTGCCGGAGAGTTTGAAGGCAGGTTCCACACATCACATGGCTTTTCCCACAAATGCTTTACCCAATTCTTAAAGAGTGGCCTAAGTGTTCTCTCTTTAACATTTTGTCTCCCTGAGTGGCCCTGCTGCAGATGGAAACCAGAGTCGTGTTCCTCGGTCCTCACCCCAACTTTTGAGTTCCAGAAATCAGAACAAGGTGCCCCTGGAAGACTGAGACAGTGTAGGCAGGAGTCTGGCCACGGGAAAGTCCAGGGCAGGGTGTGGGGAATGTGAATCCCTTGTGTTTGATTAAGGCACATGGGGGACTCCTGATGATCCTGATGAGTCCCGTTTAGGAACACATACACACAATACTGGGAGTGAACAAAACAGCCAGAGGGATTCTGAAAGCGGCTCTAAGCCAGATGTGGTGGCTCAGACCTATAATCTCAGTTTAGAGGTTCATAATCCCTAAAGTGGGAAGACTGTCCTGAGTTACAGTCTGGGTTACAGTGGGACTTGATATCAAAAAAATAAAAACAGGCCAGGTGTGGTGGGCACACCTTTAATCCCAGCACTCTAGAGACAGAGGCAGGCAGATCTCTGTGAGTTCTAGACCAGCCTGGGCTACAGAGTGAATTCTGGCTCAGCCAGGGCTGTCTTGAGAAATAAAACTCCTATTTTTTTTCCTTTTTTCCTTCCTTCTTTTCTTCCTTCCCGCCAGATCAGACAGCTCAGTGACTTTCCCTGGAAACTGATGGATTTAAAGGTCCTAGGTCAGTGCCTGGTACACAGTAGATGCTAAGAAATTACTGAGGGGCTGGAGAGATGATGACTCACACAGTCCTGCTGCAAAGGATCCAGGTTCAGTTTCCAGCACCCATGCCAGGCAACTCACAATCATCTACAGCTCCAGCTCCAGGGGATCCGACGCCTCTGGCCTCCAAGGGCACCTGTACTCATATGCACATATCCACACACAGACATATACACCTAATTAAAAAATAGTGTGTTTTTTTTCAAACGAAAATAATGAGTTAAGAAAGATAAATGCTTTGTGTCTTGTTCTTGTCTAAACCAGAGAGTGGTCTCCCCACAGCTGCTACCCGCTAACCAGAAAGAGAGACAGGGACAGATTATTACTATAAAGCAATTACTTACAACTAGATAGGTCCACTAGAGGAAAAGCCTGGAATGAAGGGCCAGGTCACTGTCATGAAACACTTGGAAGTTGATTCTTAAAGCTCTGTGACTCTAGAAAGGATTGGATGCCACACCCTTCAGAATGACTTACCCAATTTTCCTTAATTATGTCCACAGGGTCAGTAGGGCTGCAGTAAGCATGCCCATCTGCCACGGGTGGGTGTCTCCTTACCTCAATACAGACACCACACAGTCAGTCCAGGATCCCAAACTCTTAGACCCAAGGTCCTGAAGTCACTCAGGCCTGACTGGAGACAGAGGGGCATGCGTCTAATATAGCTACTCCAGTGTCATTTCCCCGGGGCAGCAGCTCACAGCAAAAACATTTTCATGGCCTTGGACCATAATTTTTTATTTTGTTGTTTTTTGAGACAGGGTTTCTCTTTGTAGCCCTGGCTGTCCTGGAACGAACTCTGTAAATCAGGCAGGCCAGATCCGCCTGCCTCTGCCTCCTGAGTGCTGGGATTAAAGGCGTGCCACCACCACTGCCCAGCCCATACTAAAATTTTGATAAAATAAAAAATTTTAATTTTAGCCAGGCATAGAAGCATAAGCTTGCAAGCTCAGGTAGTCATGAGTTTGAGGCAGGAGGATGACAAGTTTAAGGCCAGCCAGGGCAACTTCTTGAGATCCTGTCCTGAATGAAGAGTGACCCTCCTCCAAGGGTCAGGGGTCATGAGGGGTCAATGAACATGGAAGAGCTGGCGGATGGGATGAACTGCTGTGAAATGTGTTCTTCTGGATACAGAGTGCCAGCTACACCCATGAACTCACAGTGGTGGGGGCTGTCTGCACAAGATGGGGCCCACTAAGATTCCATCATGAATAGGGGAGGGCCACGCCTCCCTGAGGAGTGACAGTTAATGACTGCTGGGCAGCCAGACTGCTCAGTGGTGCAGCCCTGGGCAAGTTGTCCCTGCTCAAGTAAATGACTCATGACAGCAGTCCTAATTGAACGCAATAGGGCACACCCCTCCCTAAAAACACCACAGGGGGATTTCTTGGGAAGTTTAGTGGGAGGTGGGAGAGAGATAGGAAGGAATAATGGGGGTTAATATAATCAAAATCAAAGTACATTAGGGATATATATATATATATAGTGTATGTGTGTATGCAATTGTTAAAGTAATTAAAAAGTTTATTAATCAATAAAGACTAAACATGGGGTTGGCAGTGTAGCTCAGTGGTAGGGCACTTGCCTAGCATGTGTGAGGCCCTCAGTTCAATCTCCAATAGTGCAAGGAAAAAAAAAAAGGAAAGAAAAGAAAAACTCTATTAACAGGCACCATCTCCATCCTCCCAATCTGGAAGTTGAAAACTGTTGCCTCTCTCATCCGAGCTGAAGCAATGGATGCTTCTAACTTAAGCACTCTTGGTCAGTCTTTGGGTAGCCCAAGAAAGTGGGTTGTGGTTGGATTCACTGACTTAAATAGGAAGCTCTTGAAGAAACAGTACTGACTCAAGTCTGCAAGAGAGCCCGTGGGAAACCTTGAGGCGCTTCTGGTGGGAGGGAGTCCCGCTCTGCCAGCGCCATTCGGTATCAGGTCTCCTGGTGTAGGTCTTTCTGGTATGTGACTGATAGTTCAGCTTCTCTTAGGCACTTCACAGCTCTCAGGCTTAGATGTGTAACTTTACTTCTAAAGAGCTTCTGTGTTGCCATGGAAATTAATTGGTAGTGTAGTTACATGAAACAGATTTACGCTACAAAGTGTCAAAAGGGCTTTTAGATAAGAATCCCCAAGGGCTGAAACCATTCTTTCTGCAGGCAGAGAAGAGAGACCCAAGAGACAAGTTCAGTTATTGAATTCCTAAGTTGACCACCCTGGTGCAGTCTGTATGGCTCGATCACCAAATCTGAACAAATGGAAGAAAAGCTGAATTATAAAATCACTCCTTGTGAGGAAGTCATGGCCTCTACGCCATGCACACAGTAGGTGCTAGCTAAGTTGCTTAAATGACGTAAGGGTTTGACTACTTCATTGTACACTTACGGCATGTCATCATGTACTGTAAACACTCCACCTTTCATTTGTATGAGACAGGGTTTCACTATGTAGTCCTGGCTGTCCTGGAACTTGCTATGTAGACGAGGCGTGCATTGAACTCATAGAGACCCACCTGCCTCTGCTTCTTGAGGGCTGGGATTAAAGACATGCTACCACACCTGGCCACCTTTCATTTTCTAATGTCTATTTAAGATACTTACTGGCTGGAGATATGGCTTCGTGGTTAAGAGCATTTGTTGCTCTTGCAAAGGACTGGAGTTGAATTCCCAATACCCACGTTGGGCAGCTCCCAACCACTTGGAACTCCAGCATCAGGGGGTCAGATGCCCTCTTCTGGCCTCTTTGGACACCAGCACAATGTACATATACACACACAGACACAAATACACACACAAATAAAAACAGAAAAAAAACCCTTAAAAACAAAAAGATACTCGTTGCTTCAACTCTGAGCTTTTCAAACCACAACCTAGCCAAATCTGAATGGGACGTTATTGAACTGTGATGTGGGCACAGGGTTTGGGGGGAGGGGAGAAACACCCTTGGAAGCTGAAACCCCGGTGTGTACAGTTCAGACTGATTTTAACCACCCATATATCTGGCTAAATCTGAGGAATTGTACTGTAGCCTGCTGTAAAGTACAAAGAACTAGAAATCAAATTCTGAAGTTCCAGAATTAGAAAAAAAAAAAAAAAAGATTAACAGCTGGGGCAGAGGGAGGATTTGGCCGTTTGAAAACCGAGTCACATTGCACAGTACTCAAAGAAAATTAAACCCTCTAAATCAACTGCTGTGGCTTGGGGTAACTGTCCCCAGAGGCCCACGTGTCCTCAGACACTTGGTGCCTGGCATCTGGTGCTACCGGGAGGGAACAGGGCCTTGGAGGAGTGGGGCATGGGCGGGATGTTTTGTCAGTGGGGAGCATGCCCTGGATGGTGGGACTTTGGTCCCTGCCCTTTTCCTGTTCCCATCCTGATGTCAGGTGAACAGCATCACGCACCACATACTTCCTGCCAATACATGCCGCCTTAACCCAGGCTGAGACCAGGGGCCCAAATCAGCCACTCCTCTCCTGAGGTGTTGGCTCTGGAATCTTGTTTTAGAATAGTAAAAGCTGACTAACGCAGGCTGCCTGCCTCCCTTTCTCTGGGTGTCTAACGACATCTAAAAGCTGGTGCAGGTCCTCTCCGTCACACCGCCAGTTCCTGCTGGAGAAGGAGAAATGGCTTCAGTGCCCTCTCCACTCAGAAGCCGTGGCTGTCTCCTTCGGGCTGGACCAGTCCACTCACCTGCACTCTTCAGGAGATGCTGTGGGGATTCACACTCACGAATGCTGTTTGTGCCACTTTTCCAGGACTGAAACATGGTTTGGAAACAATCTCATCCAACGGGGACTGAGCAGCAGAACTGCGGCAGCTAAGCCAGAGAGGGGACAAGCAGGAACTGCCACAGTGGTGCTGAGGTGGCCTGGAGGGGGAAGGGCTTACTTCACCTTCCAGGCCACAGGCCACTGTGGAGGAAAGCGAAAGCAGGAACCAAGCCAGGAACCAGGCTGCGTACTGGCCAGCTGAGCTAGCCTTCTCACACAGCCCAGGCCTATCCGTCCAGGCATGGCACACGAGGCCCGGGCTACTGTGTGCTGTCCTCCTCCACTAATCAATGGATCTACTGTGCTGGATCCTGTCAATCAATCAAGAAAACGCCCCACAGACACAGCTGGAGGCCACTCTAAATGCAGGCAGTTCCTCAGTTGAGGCTTCCTCTTCCCAGGTAACTCTCTAGTTTGTGCCAAGCTGACTGTTGAAGCCGATCAGAACAGTAAGCTCGACTGGCGTGCCTGGAGTCAACTAGAAGCACTCCTAAGACGGAAGGAAGAACCCCACAGTCAAAGGACCCTGTGAGGACAACGCCTATAGATGTGGGTAGAAAGGATCCGGTCACATGCTTGTTATGTCAGGGTTTTGAGGAGGAGCTTGATGATCATCGCATTTCAAAATCAGAGTAGGCAGTGGAGCTCGCCTTTAATCCTAACGCTCGGGAGGCAGAGCCAGGCGGATCTCTGTGAGTTCGAGGCCAGCCTGGGCTAGAGTGAGTTCCAGGACAGCCATGGCTACACAGAGAAACCCCGTCTCAAAAATAAACAAAAACAAACAAAATTTTAAAGAGAAGTCACAAAGTGGGGTGAGATATTTGCACCCAAAACAATCCACTACATAGTGTTGGGGATTTCTATAAAGCAGAACCACAAATGGCTCATGAGGAAAACCGTCCAACAGGCTGTTCCCCAGCGGTTTCCAGGGTCTGGACCTTTGAGAACATGCATGGCTTCACCAGAAACCGGGCAAGTGTAAAATGGAGGTGCAGCTTCACCGTTCCGTGTGACAGAACCACGTCAGACAGCACATGACATCCTCGGGGCAGGGACGACGCCATGCCTGCGGCCATCCTCCCCAGGGCATGTGCTCTAACCATCAGAGGAAAGAGAAGCCACACGTTGTCAGGGCTGCCTGACATGGTGAACGCTGTGCCAAGGAAACATGAGGTGGGTTCCCATGTGACTGAAATTAAATTAATTAAAATGTTTCTAGTAAATCAATCACATTTGAAAAAGTAAAAAAGAAACTGGTGAGGTTAATCTTAATAATGCAAGTTAATCTTAATGCATTCTATAAAACCCAACACAACCCAGTGCATCCAAGAGGCTGTCATTTCAGCATACTGCATGGCCATGCTACAGGGATGCAACAGCCACACTCTGGACAGACAGGGCCAGAGGGACTGTGCTGTGAAATGTGCAAGCCAGCGCAGGCTCTAAGGTGTGTGTTCTGTCTGCAGGAGGCGGAGGCGGGGGCAGCAGGCAGTGAGGCTGGCAGCTGTGAACAAGAACACGGCTCTCAGATGACCGCCCGCCTGCGCTGCTCTGAAAAGGATGGTGTGCATTTCCATCCAGAATGACCATCACACTATTAAACAAATCTGAACAATTCTGGAATAATGTAAACTGAAGGCACAGAACAAATCAAAATATTCAACTGAAAGTATTTAAATGAAAAGGTACAAATATTTCAACAGTAACAGACCAGGGACAAATTTCCATTATAGGGACCCTGACGGAAAGCCACGGTTTTCTAAGATTTTCATGAGAAAAATACTATTGAAAAGCACTTTTTTTTTTGCAAAAATATTCACCAGACCACCAGGTTGGACATACTTTTATATATAACAAAGTGGCAGTTATGACACTGTTGGATGGCCACTCCCCAGAGAAATGACAGGTTTTACAAAGTCTTTAAAAAGTAGCAAGGTTGATTACAAAACTGCGTTTGGGGAGCAGGAACCATTGTTTCCCGTCAATTGCACTTCAGTATCCAATTGCTTCTTCACAGGCGATTGTCCCACAGCAGTGCTACCCGGGGCACCCCTCCCCGGTGGGCTGGCTGCATGGTGACCGCGGGCAGCTAAGAGGTGAACAAGCCAATAGGAACTACTGGCGCCTTATCACAAAGAGGTTTTTAACTATAAATTTAAGTGGACTGATCAGTGATATGGATCTAAGGCCAGCGATGTACTGTGAGGGAAGTGGGCTCACCCCGGCACCATGCAGCAGTCCATATTCTGATTATCAACGCCATTTATAAAGATACTTTCCTCTTGTTTACCTTCTCATTATGCCTTCTAAGGGATGACTGTATTGAATAAAGGAACCCATAGTTTTCAAAACATTAAAAAAAAAGAAAAGAAAAAGTCAGTTTAGTAACCAACAGCTAAAGATATTAACACCTAAAATCTACTATTTCAGATTAACAGAAACAAACAGAGTTTTTTGGTCTCTTGGGGAAACTAAGGACTTCTAAAACACACAGGAAGAAAATCAAAGGCTCCCCTTCAACTTAGCTGTGATGTGTGTGTGTATCTAACACAGTAATGGTTTTTAATCACCTAGTTCAACTGCATAAATCACAAAACATCTCCAGACAAGATTGCTGATAAATATAAACTCTAGATATGACTTTTAGAAGAACATCTTCAAATTTTTCCTACATAACAAAGCATTCCTTTGGAAAAGAATCTTCGTGCTCCTGGGCCATTCCAGCCAACACAGCTTTGCCAGCCCCGGGACAGTCACCTCCCAGGCCGCAATGTCCCTGAATAGCATTATTTTTGATTCTCTACTACTCTAACCACAGTACATTATTTAAAAAGAAATCTTGCTAGTGGTATCAGATTCATGTCTTCATTTAAGTACTGAAGATCGAAGTAGAAACAACCCAAAAAGTCACCTTATAAATGGTATAAAAAGTTCTGAAATGTTGGCACCAATGGAGAATGAGTAAAACCTAAAACGGAGCCACTCATAGCACTGTTGACAGGGCGGGGTGCTGCAAACGTCGCAGTTAGTTGCCAATGATGCAGGAATTGCAGATGTAAATCATTTTATGACCAAGCTTCTGCAGGCGGAAGCCGCTTCCATCCCGCTGGGTGACAGTCTTGACAGGCTCCTCGCACTGCCACAGAGGGCGGCCACTGAGTGCATCTGAAATACAAGCTCCCGGCGCTTGTGGGAGCTGATCTCTGCGCAAAGAGGAAACACAGAGGTGACTTTTGTGCTTTGGTCCTGTGTCTGTAGCTGCCACACCAGAGGGGCTTCCTTCAAGAGGCTGCCGAGGAAGCAAGACTGGAAAGCAGCATCCAGCTCTATACGAGGCTGCCGGGCCAGCAGATGACTGTCAGAGTGACCTTGTTCCTTTGTTCCTTCAACATGGGCACCAGAGCAGAGTGGCTCATGCCCACAGTCGACAGGCCATTTACGGCTACGATCATGTCTCCACATCTGAACAATACACAAACAGAAGCGGGTGTCACTATCTCAACGGCATCACAGACACAGTCCCAGAGGGTTAGCATCAAAATCACAATTCTGCCCCGGTTAGCCATCACCAGCCACGAGTACTACCAACTCTGGGGTCACTTCTAAGCCTGTACTCTCTCCTTTACCAATCCAAACTAACCCCGAGCCAACCTTCCCATAACTGCCGGGGACTACAGGACATGGAGAATAACTTATTTGGGGAGGCCACCTCTCGATAAAGTACCAAATCAAGGCCGAGGAGGGGGCTCACAGCATGAGCACTTGCTTCTCTTTCCAGCTCCCAGATCAAGCAGTTGACAACATCTATAACTCCAGTTCCAAGGGATCTGGTGCCTCCATGGGCCCTGCACTCACGTGCACACAGCCCCCCTCCCCCCCACATTAAAATAAACACACGGCTCTCAGTGTTGCGTCTGATACCCTAAGTTAGGTAGGGTACAGTCCACCCTCTGTCGAGAGCTCACTACACGTGGGCACTGCTATGGCTGCCCATTCACGGATCTCACATGAACACAAAGTCAGGCAGACATGAGTGTCAGGAAAAATAAAGTGGACTCATCTGATAGCAGGATGTGACCTGCACAAGCTCTGCGGAAAGTGCTCAGAGGCCACTGCCGTTCTACAGCACACTCGAATGATGACTTGGGCTCAGACCTGGTGTAGACAAATGCTCTGTGGCCCATGTGTACAGTTTCCATACAGAACAACGTAGCTCTGGGGTGGAAGGAGCCACGGATGGTGAGAACAAAATGAGTGTGGCTGTGTTGAAGTAACACTCTATTTACAAAACAGATGGCAGGTCTGAGTGCTGAACCTGAGCTGGACCATGTCTAGGATGATAAACACAACTACATCATTAATGAACAAGACTCACTTCAGTCTCCCATCGTAGTAAGCAGGGGTTCCTAAGACGATGGTTTTAATGAAGAATGGCTGATTGGTGTGGTTCTCTTCATAGCCGCCCACAATACTGAAGCCCCAGCTTCCCAAGTAGCTTCTTCGTAGGACTATGTCATGGCAGCTGTGAAGGGCACTGTCAAAAACACAGAGAAAACTGACACGCAGGCTTCTCCCTCTGCTTGTCTTCGTCACAGCACGTGTGGAAAGGGGCTAGTTTACGTCTCTTTGACCACATGGTTAGTGTTTCATGTTTGTGTATGTGTGCACTAGGGGTCAAACCCAGAGCCCCACACGTGCTGGGCACCTGCCCCCGCCCTGTCTGCGTTATTATCTGACGTCATTCTCTACACGACGCACGCTAGACAGGCTCACCTTCTCCAGCTTTTCTTGGGTCTCCCTCGCCAAGGGAAGACGTGAACACACGGACGATGCTGAAGTCAGCCTGGCTGCCAACGGCACTTCAGCAATCTGCACAGGGACCATGTACTGACGCCGCTCACGGCACCGTCAACAGCGCCCTGGTTCTAGCACTGACCACACTACTGCACTGAGCACAGAGGCACAAAGGAAGGGGGAGGGAGGGACAGGAAGAGATGCAGACACAGCTCCACATACCCCCCCCCCCACACACACGCTGCTCCACATACCACACCCACACACCCACACGCAACACACTGACACACACAAATCCTTTCTTGCTATTCCTAGTGTACCATAAAATGCTACAAACAAGTCAGACAAGGCAGCCCCTCCAAACTCAGGCTGGCACAAAGACAGTTAAAGGAAGCACCAGGACCACGGGATTTTTCAGGAGGTTGCCACTCTGACTGCTCCATTACCCAAGGCAGGTCCCCTGAGCCTGCATAATTTGGGCAAGCAGCTTACAGCCTCTCCTTTTTTTTTTTTTTTTTAGACAGGGGTCCCACTATGCACCCTTGGCTGGTTTCAAATTGACAGAGACCTACGTGCCTCTGCCTCCCAAGTGATAGGATTAAAGGCGTGCGCCATCACGCCCAGCTCCCATCCTCTTTGGTCAAGCACACTAGAACACTGGTTCTCAACCTGTGGGTCATGACCCTGTTGCGCCAAATGACCCTTTCACAGGGATCACCCAAGACCATTGGAAAATATAGATATTTACATTATGATTCATAACAGTAGAAAAATTACAGTGATGAAGTAGCAAAGAAAATAATTTTATGTTTGGGGGTCACCACAATGTGAGGAACTAATAAAGGGTCGCAGCCTTAGGGAGGTTGAGAACCACTGCTCAGCCTGCCATGGTGGTGCACACCTTTAATCTCTGTGAGTTCAAGGCCAGCCTGGTCTACAGAGTGAGTTCCAGGACAGCCAGAGCTACACAGAGAAACCCTGTCTCAACACCTGCTCCCCCAGCCCCCCAAAAAAGATTCACTGCTCTAGAATGACTCTGATGACCCAGTTTAGACTGTAGCTCTGCAGCAGTTTGATACTAACCATTTACATCTGTTTTTCAAAAAGGATTTACTTTTATTCTATGTGTATGGGTATTTGCCTACACATATGTATGTGCACCACGTATGTACAGTGCTAGTGGAGACCAGAAGAGGGTGTTGGTTGTGAGCTGCCATGTGGGTGCTGGGAACTGGACCAGGGTCTTCCGCAAGAGCAGCAAGTGCTCTAACCACTGGGCCATCTCTGCAGCCCTGATTTCCAGTTTTGATGCATCGATAAACACGTATCACATCATCTTTGCTGCCATCACACCACAAGGTCCTGCTTTGTCTATGAGACGTGAGTTCTAGGCCTTATAATTAAAAATAAAAAACAAAACAAAAAAAATACATGGGAACAAGCCAGCAAACGGGGCTATCAACATTCTTGCTGTTCTTCATGTGACAGACTTGACGAAGTATGCAGTGTGTGTAAATGCTCCTCACTGTACGTTACCCCACACGAGTCGGATGACTCAGAAACTGGTGCATTTTTCTGGTTTATTTTTATTTAAGAACCAGCCGTTTCATTCTTGGCTAACAGTAAAACAAGTTTTGTGATGCTTTTTATAGATAATGAGAACCTACATTATTTTAGATACAAATAACCATAGTTACACACACTCTTTCTATCTCAACACCAAACATCAACCATCTGGAGAAGGCCAGCACCCTGGGGTGTCACCGGAGGGTCCAATGTCTCCAGGACCCCATCAGCCAGCCACAGAGCATCTCACTGGTCATACCTCCTGGGTTCAACACAGACTGAGTTCTGCCTTTTTACAAAAGGATCCTAAGTTCTTGGCTAGCTTGGGCTACAGAGTGAGATGCTGCCTCAGAAACCCAAAATTCTGCCTTTTCAAGGTAAGTTGGTTCAGTGGGTAAACACCTGCTGTGCACGCATGAGGACCTGAGTCTGGATCCCCAGGACCCACAGAAAAAAAACAACCAGGTGTGGTGTGGTGGTGTGTGTCTGTCATCCCAGCATGTGTACAAGTGCATACTCTTCCCCTTCAAAAAACAAAACAAAACAAACCCATCCTCAATGGGAATTGCCAAAATTGTCTTCTTTTTTACAAGTAGATACAAACCTTTTTAGCTTAGTTGTTATTAAATTTACCTAAAATTTTTTATAATTTGTTTTTATAATTTGATGCACTTTTACCTAATTAAAGCCCTGCCTCCCCACTGGGTGAGTTAACTGTGTAACATACTGATAAAGGTTAAAAAAATATGATCACTCTGTAAGATAACAAAAGACGCTCTTGGTACCTTGGCAGCCCGAGCCACATGATCCAGGACGGGGACCAGCTGGCATCGTACTCATTCTCACTGAAAGCACCTGGCTGCTCCTCTGAGGTCTGGGCTGTCTCCTCCACAATCTGGACTTCCAGGGCTTTGAGGGCGACAGCCGGAGATGCAGCACTGGCTTTCAGCATGGCCACAGCCTCACTATGACTTAGATTGGTCAGGTCAATGCCGTTGATATTCAGCAACACATCACCTGTGCCGTTGGGGAAGCCAGAAGAATGACATGAGCTCTTGTTTGCCAACCAATCAACGGGTCATTTTCAAGAACTTAGATGGGATGAATGCTGTGGAGTAATCCTTTGTACACTGCAGAGATTTGTCACTCAAATTGATTTAATAAAACACTGATTGGCTGGTAGCCAGGGACAACCAAACTAGGAGACTGATGGGAAGAAGGGTGGAGTCAGAGAGACGCCAGTCACCCACCGAGCAAGCAGGATATGTAGAAAATGAGGTAACAAGTAATGAGTCATGTGGCAAAGCATAAAGAGAAATATGGGTCAATTTAAATGTAAGAGGTAGCTAGTAACAAGCCTGAGCTATTGGCCGAGCATTTGTAAATAATATTAAGTCTCTGTGTGATAATTTAGAAGCAGCTGCCAGGAAGGGGAGTGGATGGTCAGGACAGGAAAACTTCCAACTATATATGGCGGCCCAACATGAGGCAGGAATGTCCACATAAGACCTAAAAAAGCTTAAAAAAGGATTCTCAACACACAAAAACAGAGTCAAGCACTGCTTCTTGGTAATTGTCTTTTATCTGGTAGGTTCTGTTTGCTGGCGGTGAGTAGAGTCATGGCTCCTTTAAGAGATGGCTTCCTGGGTCAGTACTAGCAGTAAAAACAGGGTGGCTCTTTTCAGAGGCCCTGCTGCCAAACACTAAAACATTGTTTATGAGCAGCGGGTGGCATGCTACTTGGTGGCAGCATGGACCCAAAAACTCCCCGGAGTTGGACCAGAAAACATGGCTCTCAGAGCTGGTGGTAAATGTACCTCAGCCATGAAACTAGCCTTTCAGGGAACCAAGGGGGAGGAGTCAGCCACCAGCACACCATGATCTAAGTTACACAGAAGTTTAAATTTTGCCCATGCAGTAAAGACATATTCAGATGGAAGAAACCTCTAAATGGGTTACAGTGTGTTTAAAAATGTACAAAGGCTTGGGAGAGAAAAGAAAAAGGGAACAGTCAGTCATAAAAAAGAAAAGCATAGTTTTAAAATAATAAAACAAAGTCCTTAAAAAGGGAGTAAAGTAATATAAAATTTAAAAAGCCACATAAAAATGGAAAATACACAGAGAGTCTGGATCCTGTATGTTATTGTGTTGTCATTAAATTTTTTGGCTGCTAAGAAACACTGGCTTATGAAACTGCTAGATTAAAACAATATATATATATAGTGTGTGTGTGTGTGTGTGTGTGTGTGTGTGGTTTTTTGAGACAGAGTTTCTCTGTGTAACATTCCTGGCTGTCCTGGAACTCACTTTGTAGACCAGGCTGCCCTGGAACTCACTAAGATCCACCTGCCTCTGCCTCCTGAGTGCTGGGATTAAAGGCCAACCTATATGTTTTAAAATTATCTTGATTTCAAAATTTAAGTCAAAAGAGATGTTGCTTTGGGAGAGGTTATGCTTTTGTTTCCATGGGAAATGAGAAGCTATGGATTCATTCTGGATTAAGGAAAATCAGGTTTGATTGAGGAAGATCCCCTGAAATCCTGGCTACAGACATAAAAAAAAAAAAAATCCACGAAAACTACAAAACAGGTAACATATATTTTATCTGCTCAAACACATAACAAAAAATCATCTTTGGCTGACTTGTGTACAATGTACAGTCTATATTTACATTAATACAGATATGTATGGTATCTTTAAAAGTTTGTGTATTTTCAGAGCAAGGAAACCTGGATAAGCCAGGTGATCCAAATCTAACACAGCTTCAAGGCTGCTGACTGAGATGATTCAGCCTCACAGACTACTCCAGTCAGGACTTGACCATTATCCTGAATTTTCTTAGTGTTCCCCATAGATTACCAGTGCCCCAATCAGCAGGAAGTAGTCAGGATAACTACATCCACATCCAAAAAATGGATTATAGATGCTTATCTTTGTTTAGGGGGGTTGATTGCAAATTATTATTGGTCGTAGAAAAACAAAACAAAACAAAACAAAACCCCCTACTAATCAAAGTACTGAGATTCAAAGATCTCTTTCTAAAGGAAAATAGGGGGATAGGATATAGAAATGATTAGATAAAAGAGTAGATTACTGAATCTACTTTAATCCCCCCCCCCAAAAAAAACCCCAACTATTAACCTTAAATATTTTTACATTGGTATGGATTTTGGTAGACTGATACAAATTTAAAGTTAATTTTGTTATACTGTATGCATATTTCTAATCTTGTTTAGGGTATTATGTTTATTCAGCTCATTTAAAAATATAATGCATAATTAAGAAATACAAATTTCAAAAAAACCATATTTCATCTATAATAGCAAACTCATAGTCATATTAGGTTTTCAAGGTCATACAGAGATATATTTCAGATAGACAAGCAATTTTCAAACACTTCAAAGACTTACAGAATATGGCACTTAAAATGTTTTAAGAACCTAGACTTTTCTCAACAGTGAGACATGTCTGCTCCTGGCAGCACCAATTACTACAAAGCAGATGACGGGCATTGATGAAACTCCATATGGAGTTTGTTTTCTTTATGGCAAAAGCTAGCCATGTGGGTAAGGAAACTGCCCTTGCCTCACTTGCTGACAGTTACTGTCCAAACTGGACCAGCAGGACACAAGAAAGACAACTGCCGAACTTTACAAGACAAGGTAAGGACAGTCCTTCAGAATTCCCTGCTTCACAGGAAAGTCTGTCAGACATTCTAGGCCTGTAGGCCAGAGTTGGATGCCCCAATGTTACAGAGGAGCTTTGGATGACTGTCCAGGCAGCCTGAAGTCCCTGTCATTAGGTAACATTTCATCCTTCTGGAGTCTTTTGTGGAGTTGATGACTAGATAGTTATAGTTATCATTTTCCTTAGTTGTGACAGAAGGTAAATTAAGTACAAAACTTTAGACTCACAAAGATAAAATAGATAATAAAATACTTTCTCTAATTTTGCCATATACAAATAGACTAGATATTGTAACTGTAATTCTTACTTGATAACTGTTTTTGTTGGATATAATTTTACTATGCTAAAGTTAAAACCTTCTTTTTAATTAGACAAAAAGGGAGAAATGTTGTGGAATAATCCCTTTACAACACTTGGAGATTTGTCACTGTGATTGGTTTAATAAACAAGCTGACTGGCTGATAGTTGAACAGAATAAGGTTTGTTGTTTTGAAAGCCAAATTGAGAATGCTGAGAAAGAGAAGAGCGCAGTCTGAGGAGTCGCCAGCAGACGCAGAGGGAGCAGGAGATGAATGTTCAATGCTAATAAAGGTACCGCCATGTGGCAGAAAGTAAATAAGAAATGTGGGTTAACTTAAGATGTTAAGAGCTAGTTAATAATAAATCTGAGCTATTGGCTGAGCATTTATAATTAATATAAGCCTCTGTGTGGTAATTTGAAAGCGGCTCTTGGAATGGGAAAACTCTGCCTACAGATGAAGATGGGTTTTTAATTATTTGTGATTTTCTGTATCACCAAGGGCAATTTTTCCAATTCACAGAGAACATTCCACAACAGTTCAAAACTAAAAATAACGCCAGAATACAGAGGGGAAAACTGTCTTGAATCACCGTGTAAGGTCTGTGTGTGAATCATTACCCCTCATAGCTGTGCACAGGGGTGAGCATTGCTTCTTTCCACTGAGCTTCAGAGAGCTCTGCAGTTCTTTCTGATCCCCAAACTATTTGATCCTTTGCTCTTAGAAATAACTTTAACAGATTCTATTTAATATTACACAGTTTTATACAGAGAAACAGCCCCTTGCTTGAGGGTCAACAACAACATGTTTGGAATGAAAAAGAGCTACAGAGATTATTAAAATATAAAAGGGGTTAGAAGGAGTTAGAAAAGGTTAGAAAAATTCTGAAAATAGACATTTGTGCTGCAATGGCTTCAGAAAATCTCCCCTTTATTTATCATCTATCTTTCAGATTATAAAAGCAAAGGATTCTCATTATTGAAAACTTAGGAGAGGCCACTCTGGCCACCAGAACTCCAGATTGGTGCCTAGCCCAGTCATCACCAGAGAGGCTTCGTCCAGCAGCTGATGGGAGCAGATGCAGAGACCCACAGCCAGATAGTAGGTGGAGAGACCCCAAACTGGAGATCTCCATTGGGTCCCTCCCCTCGGAGCTTGGGGAACCCCTTGGAAGACGGGGAAAAGAACTGAAGGAGTCAGAGGACACCATGAGAACACGGCACATAGAATCAACTAAGCAGGGCTCACAGAGGCTCACAGAGACTGATTGGGCTATCATGCAGCATATATGCTATGGTTGTTAGCTTCGTGTTTTTGTGGGTCTCTTTAACAGTGGGAGCAGGGTTGTTTCTAACTCTTTTGCCTGTTCTTGGGACTTTACCCAGCCTTGATGTAAGGGTTTGTACCTAGTCTTATTGTATCTTGTTAACCGTGTTCAGCTGATATCTCTCGGAGCGAAAGGAGGTGGGGGGGGCGTGAACTAGGAGGAGTGGAGGGAAGGGAAACTGTGGTCTGGGGTATTACATGAGAGAAGAATAAATAAATAAAAATAAAAAAGAAAGACCTCATCCATCATTGTAAGTTACACACAGTCAAAGGAAAATAGTTATTATTAAGTCTTCTCTCACAGGCTCAGCAAAAAGCCCTGAGATGAACTGTTTTATGTTTTTGATGATGCTCGGAGAGTTGGACTTCTTGGTTTTACCTTCGTGAGTAGAAGGAACATAAGCCCTCTGTTCTTCCTCTCTGCTGCACTTCCTGTATGAACGATGTAGTATGTATTTGCGTGCCTATTTTTACTGTTCTGTGGGACGTTCTGCTCAGAGACCACTGCAGGCTAGGGCGCTGACGTCCCTGTGGTGCTTCTGTATCTGCTACAATCACTGGTTGGTGGCAGATGCCTCGGACCAGGAAGGGCATGCGGGGAGGCAAAGCACAGATCTGCGTGCAGAGCACACAGTGAGAACGTATCAGTCACGTTAGTGACTCTTGAGCCACTGTTTGTGAAGGGTGTGGTTGTCATAAACAATCCTTCCGTATAATCCTTGAGGAAAGGTGGGGTTTAGATTGTTATTTTGTGTAATTCAATTTTTTTTTTTTGTTTTTTTTTTTTTGTTTTTTTCGAGACAGCGCCTTTCCTGGAGCTCACCTGGTAGCCCAGGCTGGCCTCGAACTCACAGAGATCCGCCTGCCTCTGCCTCCCGAGTGCTGGGATTAAAGGCGTGCGCCACCAACACCCGGCGTAATTCAATTTTTGAGAGCATTACAAAAATAAACAAATGGCTATGGATTAAAAAAATAATAAAAAGGAAAACTCAGAAGTGCACGTGCACACACACACAAAACAAAAAATTAAAACAAAACCAAGAAGGAACTGAAATGTCACCAAATTCTACAATTGGACAAGTAACTTTTAAAAACAGTATCCTTATTGAAATATACTCTACACTGTACTTGAACCCTCTTTTTAAAACACCCAGCTAGCAGGGCAGTGGTGGCGCACGCCTCTAGTCCCAGCACTCAGGAGGCAGAGGCAGGTGGATCTCTGTGAGTTCGAGGCCAGCCTGGTCTACAAAGGGAGATCCAGGACAGCCAGGGCTGTTACACTGAGAAACCCTGTCTCAAAAACCAAAAACCAAACCAACCAACCAAACAAACAAACAAAAAACATCCCACCCAGCTCTGTGGTCTTATTATGTTGACCAAAGAACAACACCATTATGATTTTAGAACACTTTAGGACAGGTTGAGGGCCGTCTCTCTGATTAACCAGTTATGTTGAGTAGTTTTGCAACTAAGAAACTGCTGCCTAATTACAGGTCACAGGACTGTTTTCTCATGGGGGCTTCCCAAGTGCTAGCTTTTGTGAAGGGAGAAGGTGGGCTTTGTTCCTGGGAAAATAACCTTTCAGCTTCAATTTTCTCTCCACATGAAGTACATCAGCAGTGACTGCTAGTCTACCATGGCAACAGGGTCCAGGTTCATGTTCCCTTCTATGCACACTAACAGAGTTGTGAGGGACAAGGAGTTAACCTCTAAAATCAAGTTTGTCCTCTGCAGCTCCTCTTGTCTTCTGCACACTTGCATGGCATCTGCACGAGGTAAGAAGATGACTTCCTGAAGCCTTGTCTCCTTCTACCTCAAGGTCCAGGGATAGAGCTCGGGGCATCAGGCTTGGGCAGCGGGCCCCGACACTCTATCATAATCAATGTTGTATTTCAGTGAGAAGGCCCTTCAGCATCATCTGCTATAAGCTGGATCTTTTCCAAGATAAAAATAAGCCAACAGTCTGAGAAACTGCAGGGTCTCCAACCATCATCAGGGTTAATTTTCCTAACCTCAAAGAAAAATATTTTGTTTTCTATACAAGGACACATTGAAAGGTTTTGAAAAGTCACGTTTAATCCGAACCACAGTAACTACTCTTTGAAGTGTGACCTTAGTTCTGAGATGGACGCGGCACGTCTTCCAAGACCCTGTCTTACCTCTCTTGATTCTGCCGTCTCGGGCCAGGCAGCCATGGGGTGGCACGCTGGTCACGAAGATGGGCAGCTCACCGCTCTTACTCCCTCTGCCACCAGCGACCGTCATCCCAAGGGACTCATGTGGCTCCTTCTTTACAGTGATATGCTTCTCCTGGCATGTGACACACTGAGTGAGGTCCTACAAGTAAAGAAGAAATTAGTGACATGCAGCCGAGGTAAAAAAACAGGCTAAACCAAGTTTCAGTGGTGGTTATAAAGGGACTGTGTGCTTGACTCCTTATGAGGACTGAAAGCTCTGTTTTTGACATAGCTGTCTGACTGCAGTCCTGATTGTCCTGGAACTCACAGAGATCTGGCTGCTTCTGCCTCCTGAGTGCTGGGATTAAAAGCGTGCGCCACCACACCTGGCCAATCGATAGGGATTTTAATACCATAATCACACATGCTATCCATGTGCCTGTCAAAGCTCAGGGTCAGTCAGTGTTCACACAGCCAATCCTGTCACCGTGAGCAACACGCCTACCTGCTGACCATGGACTTAACCATGTTTTCACGGTGCATTTTTAGCTGTAGACCAGTGATCACATTTACACAAGCAAGCCGAGGAGAACGGACTTAGGCGTGGCACTGAGCTGTGGAGTATCCCTTCTTGTTAATCACCTGACAGAGGCAGCCTCCCTGACAAGAAACTACAGAGGCTGACTGGGGAGGCCACTCTCAGGCTTCACACCCCAGACACCTGGGGGTTTCCAACAGAATGACAGCCTGCATTTCAGGCTTGAAAAACGAACCAAACTTTATAATGCGTTCTGACCGGCATACGAAAAGCCTGTCCTTACATCTTCTCAGGCTGTAACAACGACCCTCAGAGGGTGATGTCAATTGAAGGAGCGGAGCGTCCTCACCTTGTGTGAGCTTGGCCGGCTGTGAGAGGGTGGCTGGGCATGCTGCTGGCTGACGCTGTGCGCTCCTGCTTCACGGGTGCCATTGCTAGGCTGGGACTTCCCCGGTCTGGCAATTGTCAAATTCACTCTCTCTCCACTGGCCTGGAGAAGACATTCATCACTGCCCATCATACATGATGTTTGTGCCTTAGAGATCTTAGTGGAACTCCTTCTCTTCTCCTCTGGCCTCCCCTCCCCTCTCTCCTCCTCATTGAGGCAGGGTCTCATTAAGGAACACAGGCTAGAGGCTCCTGCCTCAGCCCCATGAATACTGCAGGATACAATGCCTGGGGACACTGTAACTCCCTATGTACTTCTTAGTCACGGCACCAAAGCCTCAGCTGGGCAGTCACTACCTGGTGGCGGAAGAAGGCTAATAATTTCAAAACTCTGACACTGAAACACACACACACACACACACACACACACACACACACACACGCACACGCACACGCACACGCACACGCACACACACACGCACACACGCGCGCGCGCACACACACACGCACATGCACACGCACACACACACACACACACACACACACACACCCCTTTAAGAGTTAAATTATTTGGAGGCTTGTGGCCCGCTGTCCGTGTTTCAAACATTGAGGCTCACGCATTATTACACTTGAGGTCATGCTGTCCTCGCTCTTTAAAGCACATCTGACTCACCCGATGATTCTTCTCAGTCATCACCACCAACCTCCAACTTTCCTGTTTCTCCTACAGAAGTTCACAGCCTGCTTTAAGGAACTGTGATGGGAAGTAGAAACCTTCACTTGATTAAAATTACGGATGGTAAGAAATTCCTTTATGGGCTGGAAAGGTGGCTCAGAGGGTAAAGGCACTCATTGCCACACGCGATGATCTACGCTCAATCGCTGAGGCCTCCGTAGTGGAAGGAGAGAGCTAGCTGCAGCAAACTGTACTCTCACCTCCACACGCACCATAGCGGCACACCCCGACACACACGCCACTTAGTAAAACATAAAGATGGCTTCACTTTGGTTCTCTGATGGGAGAGTAAGTGAGAGACAACTGTACGCATTAATCATTCGCCTCTTCAGCAACATCTCCAGGGTCCAACAGGTAAATGCTGAGGTGACCATCAGAGTCCTGACATTTATAGCCTGACCCTATGGCTCTGATGACCACACCATACGGTGGGGAGTGTCAATGGCTACTTGAGATTTTCTTACAATACACACTCACGGCCACTGCTGTTAACACCTGAGAGCCCCACATCAGAATTGCAACTCCCCTTGAAACAGACTTCGACAAGCTTACTGCTTGAAGTAAACTCTTGCTCTCTGGAAAGATGTAAAGCTGCAGAGCCTACACTGTACAAACACAAGTCCCAAAGCACACGGGGACACAGGTTTTAGGAAAACAGTCAACAACAACAACAACAACCCCAAACTAACACAGCTCTATTTGGGGGAGTTCTAGGCAGTAGTGTGGAGTTTGAAGACTTTACAGAAACATGGACGGCCCTGAATTCCTATGTGCCAATGCAACAGCCAGCCATGTGACTGACGGTACAAGCTCGGTGTCGGGCGTTTACCTGAATGATCTGGGCAGCGAGCTCTGGGGTCCCGTGCTTCAGGTCGTGTCCGTTGATGGCCAGGACCCGGTCATTGCTGTTGAGCCTGCCGTCCTGCGCTGCCAGCCCCCCTTCCAGAAGGTCAAGGATAAAGACTCCCGGCTCATCTGTCCTGCGGACTAACTTAATCCCCAGCTGCTCTGCCGAGTCGCGCTTGTGAAGCATCACTTGGAAGACCTCGTCCCGAGGGGCACTGGCGTCCCCATGGCTGTTTGCTCGGCTGCCGAAGCGCCTCTCCCGCAGCACGGTGAGCTGCAGCGTGCTACAGGGCTGGGAGAGCACGGCCCGGGCATAGTTATGGGACACATTGCTGATGTCGTAGTTGTTGACCTGAAACAGCAGACGAACACACGAAACCCCTATGACCAACGCACGGCAAAATTTTATTTTCCTAACTTGCAGAAATGTCTAGATGACATCTCCAAAGGAGATGGAGAAAATGCCAGAGGATCCCTCACCTACAAAGAAAACCACCCTAAAGACTTACAGCATAGAATTTAAAAATGACAAACAGCACAGTGTTGAGGAGTGGTTAGAAACACCAGCGTTGACATTAGAGGCTTTGGTTCTAGTTACTGACAACCTCAGGGGAACAGGGAAATCATCTAGCGCCTGCTCCTCTGGCTCTGACTCTACTTCACAGGACCAGGGTGGGAGGGAACAGGCCGCGTCATGCCAGGGCAAGCCTGAACCTAGCACAGCTCTAGAGGCTTGCGGGCTCAATTCTGCTGGATTTCAAAGCTGCGTTCCCTAATGAAACACATTTATGAGAGACAAAATAAATCATTTTATTTCTTAAAAAGTTGCATATTCTGAGTGACTTTTAAAGTATGTAATTACAATTCCATCCTAATTATCAGCATACACATATAATACATATTTAATATGCTGAGTGTAATTCAACATTCATGTACTCATTACAATGTACAGCCTTGATACAATTACAATGACTGATCTTTGAATATGTAACATCACTTAGGAAAATAGTCCAGCTTCAATTATCCACCTAGGAGGTGAGCATAATTTTCCTACTTATCACAATTAGAGCTCTTTGAATCTATCCGAGATAAAACCAATGTTCGCTGAGCATCACTAATGAGACAGCTCTGGGTTAGGAATGTATGATCACCTGGAATCCTCAAGGCCCCCAAACATTAAGCAAGGCCTTCCCCTTCTTACATATCTGACTGAGATGGACAGTTCTATCTTTTTGAATTTGGGCTTTCTTTCTTTTGCTTATTTTCTGGGTTTGATAGTTTTGAACAATACTACCTTGAATTTTTTTGGTTTGGGTCTAAGGATACCTTTTAAAATTCAGTCATCAAACTTGCAGGCATACATACGAGTTTATATTCTCTCATGTTTTTGACATTTATGCAGGCTTTGACAGATAACTAACATTGGCCCGAGACCGGAACGCCAAGGAATCTTCCAGAAAAACAGGCTGACAGGACTCATGGGTCCATCATCATTTCAGTTGTCCAGCTGAGTGTGGATTATTGCCACGTTCACATTTTCCATCTTCAGACAGTCACAAAGGACACAATGCCTGGCCGAAATACAGCTCTGCATTTCAGCAGTATGCAAGCACGCAGCCCACTTTCTCTGTAAAGCAGGACGGGGACGACTCAACTATGAAAAGACTCATTCTCCATGAATGCATGGCTGCCAGCGAAAGTCAGAGAAAAGATTTCTTGATTTTGTAAAAGGAGCACAAATAGTAAACTTTCATGCATTTTGACTATGGTTTTTTTTTTTTTTTTTTTTTTTTTTTTT